>JABSMS010019810.1:0-11407 GCA_018902275.1 Aleiodes sp. PSUC_FEM 10030003
AAAAAAAAAAATATGCACATATAGAAAATTCAAAAAACTATAAGCGCAAATTTTTAAAATATTTTTTTTATAATAATCTTCATCCAATAATTAAAAATATTCAAACGTCCGAGAGAAGGGTATTTTCCAAAGGGTTGTAAATAGTAGAATCGCGCAGATGCGGTCGTCGGCACGAAGGCCACATATGAGGTCGAATAGTTGCGTCGTATGGGCCTGACTCACGCACATCATGCGTGGTCATCCATCATTGTCAAAAAATTCTTCAGCCAATGCACACCTACACACTAACACAACTTCTATTTATACATGTGTGTCAACCCCTCATCTTGTATACAAGAGTATCATTTTTTGTCTCTTTCTCTCTTCAACCGGGGCTTTTCCCTCTCTGGGTACTGAGAGATCTAAAGTGTTCAGCTTCCTAGATTTGTCGACACGATGACATTAACTCTCCGCTTATTTTCACGTTAGTTTAATTATTTTTTTTTAATTTAAAAACATCTCGTGTTACAATGGATTGGAGGGACTTGGATCAATAACTTTTGTTTGAAGAAAAATAAATGAACAAGTGGATATCATGTTTCTCTATAATATCTTGTATTTGACATTTTTCTTTTTTTTTTGTGTTATTTAAACGAAGTTGTACACGTGCGATATTATTTTTCAGTATACGATCTTATTGACGTCGTTTCTACAATATTAATGCTTTTATTTTCTTTCATCGGAATCGAAAGGATTGAAGCACATATTGCTTTTAATAATTAATACAATTTTTATTTACAATTTAACCAAACGTAAACAATGAAATATCAATGGTTTTGTGGCATTTTTTTAAAACAAAAAAGTGATGAAAAATTAATAGTAGTTCATAAATTAGTTTTTAAAGGAAAATGTAAAAAAATGGAGTAAAAATGAAAATTTTTACATTTCACTTTTTTTTATTCTATTTTTATGAATTTTAATTCAGGCAATTTGACAACTAACAATATTCATGTGCATATGTATTAAATATCTATAATCTGTACAATATCTAACAAACTCTGACATCGTAATTCTACAATTATCTTTTCGTCTGAAAATTATTTAGATAGTGCAAACTTTTTTTAAATGCACAGTAAATTCTCATAATTTATTGCTATCCTAATTTTACATATTTCACAGTCATTGTCTCAATAATAATTTGACGATTGCACTTAAATTTCCGATTATCATTTACATATTACATTATTGAAACTGAAATGAGTCAGTCGACGCTCTGCAAGTGAACTTCGCGCGTTTTACGCCAGAGGGCCAATTCTCTCGATGTGAAGAAGTTTCCTGACGAAAATAACTACGTTCACGGCAAGCATTCCGTACATGAATGCTTCCCATTAATGAACCGATTTTTTTCATGTGAAAGTAGACGTTTTTTGTTTGGTGGAAAGGCAGTGGTCTTTAGTAGTTGTTTAATCTTCTTTTTCGAAAGAAATTCAGAAAAAATCGGGAAAGCCACGACCTTCGGATTCCCGGTGCCCTTCATTCTCCTTTTATTAAATAAAATTCTGGATGTTCCTCTAATCCGAATTTCTCGCAATTTTCTTTCAATGTTCGTATTCATGGAAATTAGTGGAATAAAATGTTCGTCAACGGAAATTTTCCGATGAGCGCTTTCCGTGAACCGAGCAAATTTCGTTCAGGAACCTTGCTTACATCAATAGAGAAGAAACCCAAAGACAACTTATAAAAAGCATCAACTGCAATGATTTTCAACGGTTTCTCAACAATCGAGAGCATAAACCCCACAATCCATAATCAACCCCTGCCTGAAAATCAGTACAGCTCATTGAGCATATACTGTTCTTCGTACCAGTCCAGCTGGCCCGTATTCTCACATTCCTGGACTCAACTAAGCTGATAATATTCCGGCGCGAAGTCATTGGCAAGATTACTCAGGAAATTAAAGTCCGATGAACTATTGCTGTTATCAGCTGAGGGTGTTGGTGCGGTAGCATGAATTGGATCACCGTAGAAATTTCCAAAGTTACCATACTCAGTATTTGGTTCGGACTGACCAGTGCTATCTGGTGGAGTGATAACGGCTGCAGTGGCAGCAGAAATGGCGGTTGCCGTTGTAGCTATACCAGGTGCTGGAAAAGGATCGGGCGAGGAAACATAATTATTTGGAATATTCGACGCCTCACCACCTTGATGAACGTGCAATGATTGTTCATAATAGGCATTTGGATGACACTTGCCCCTGTAATCATTTTGGTTTGGATGAATGGCGTAACCATCTGCATGCTGCTGATGCTGTATGTCACCGTAGTAATTCTGTCCAGTCTGCACCGTTGTGTGATTCCCGATGTTTTCGTTGGGATAAGCACTAGTCGGATATCCGTAGTTACCAGTCATATATCCATCTGATTGTTCATTCTGGGCAGCTGGGTAACCTTGACTTGGGTAAGTACCGCCAGCAGTTTGTACGTTTCTCTGATAATTACCATGATAAGATCCACCGGTCTGCGTGTATCCATTGTATTCACCGGTATTCGGATACTGTGGCTGATGAAATTGCATGGATGGATTGTAAACAGGCCGAGTCGTTGAGCTCGTTCTACTGTGATGACCAACACGTGTAGCAATAACTTGATTCTGTCGCGTGTACAATGAGTGCATTTCAGTTGGATATGATGTGACACGCTGCTGATAAGTATCTCTGCAATAATTATTTTGCTGTGGATTTGTCGGCGGTACTGTTTGCCTTGCCATTGGCATACCGTTTCTGTAATCAACAGCAGGTGGTTGATATAAATTTTGTTGAGTTGGAAAATGTGTTTGTTGATTGCCGGGGATGTTTCTTGTTGTATGCGATGGTATTGTTGAATTTGTTGTACCATGTAAAATAACACCGGAACTTGTCGATGATGGAGAGCTTCTTGGTCTTTGCATGTAGGGAACGTGTGGGGTGCCTTGTACATTCAATGGACTTCCCTGTTGAAGTTGAACGGATACTGGAGTTCCGGGTGTTGAGGAGGGTGTCAGACTCCTTGCAGAATTTTGGCTTGGTAAGGCAGGCGTACTAACTGTAGAATCTGGCATTGCTAATAGAACTCCATTACTTGTTACTGTACAAATTTCTTTATTACTTGAGGATGGCGATTTTTTGCTAACGTTTATCGGATGTTTCGTTGGGTTTGGACTCTTGTGACCACCCTCTATCTTTATTCTTATTTCGCTCATCTTTTTTGTTGGTATACTTGGGGACGTAACGTCACTGCCGTCGTTTGATCTTGAGTCTTCATCGGCCATCATTTTTTCGAAAGAACTGGATACGCTGTTCGTACTACCAACACTACTGGCTCCATTACTATTCGTATTAAATCCTACGTTTGATCCACTGTTATTGTTGTTCGTTGCACTCGGTGTATTATTATTGTTACCAACTCGTGTTGCACCGAGCTCCGTCACCTCGTTTAGAGTACTACCCACATCGGTCACGCCGGAAATATCACAGTTGTGGCAACTCTTCTTCTCATCTTCGTCAATCAGCATCTTATCTCCCTTTGATTTTTCAACACCGTCCGATGATCCGTCTTTATCATCACCGTCCTCCTTGCTAAGCGTTTGTCTCTTGTGCTTCATACGACGATTTTGAAACCATACTTTCACCTAAGTAGTGAATTTTATATTACAACTGAGATACTTTATTATGATTTTTTAATACAAAGTTATTCTTATTGAAACTTTCAACCTCACCTGCCTTTCCGTGAGATCCAGCGATGCTGCAATCTCAATTCTTCGGGGTCTGCATAGGTACTTATTGAAGTGGAACTCCTTCTCCAATTCCAGCAATTGCGTATTCGTGTAGGCAGTACGTAATCTTCTTGGGAGACCATTTTCTGCAACAAAATAATCAGAAATCAATTGTGAAATTCTTCTTTCTTCTGGCGATTGTGACGGGAAAAAAGTTTCTAGTCGATTATGTTGGGGTACTTGGTTGGATGGTAATTTAATTAACGCCGAAACACAAGCAAATCCGAAAGCGTCAGAATCTCAAGGGCAAGAACACGTTAGGATCGTGAGCTTGGGTTGAAATCCACTAGTGGCATCTCCTGATTAGCATCGGCTAATTGTTAGTTAGTAAGAAACTTGTCTCGTGATAACGAGGGCGCCACTGAAGATACTCAAAGTATCTTTGGGTTCGGAAATGAGTCTGCGGTAATACTATGTACAGTGTTCACCGCAAGAAGATGATCTCTCGTTTAACGGTTTTTTTTTTCAACGAGAGATTGTTCGGAATTTCGATATAATTCCTTAGTTATAATGAAGACTATTAAATTTCGTAAATAATGATATTTTCATTCAAATTTCTTAGTCTCTAATTCATAAGTGATTCCACCCATTTTTTCCCTAATTATTCGTTTCTCAAGGAAGTTGAGTCTCCTCCCATCGCCGTTATATTACCAACATCTGTATTAAGATGTGGGAAGAAAGTTTTCTTCATAACTTTATTCAATGTTATAATTATGAGAGTTTTTTTGAATATTTTTGTGGTTGGGAATGGCTTCATCGGTCAGTTGCGATAATTATTTTGGAAACATTATCAAAATTCAAAATAAACAGATGAATGCGCTATAAGCGCGGGAAATTTGAAGTTGAATAAAAAATAAAATTACAGTCAGCTGACAATTTTTGTCTACCTAATACAGAATTTCGTAATCATCGAGTAAGACTGTCTCTGGCATTTGCTTTAACAATGAATACATTTTTTCTGCATTTGCCTGTATTGCGAAGTGAGTTAGGGGTAGCGAAGCGGAGATGCTAAACTACCCCATGGTGTGCGAGCGGATGTAAGGGTGGCCTTACACATAGATATACAGACGGGAAGTTCAACGTGGGAGAAGGATCCTGTTAGGGATACGCTGAAAAAAAGGAGCGGGGAATTGCAAGAGAGAGATGATGCAGAGTATATCTGAGCGTTCGAAACTGCCGGAGGGGTGAAAAAGGGGAGGTTTGAGGTAGAGAAAGTATATCGGATGATTGACGTGAGCCTCATCAGCATTTGGGTCTTCCGATTGGCTGGACAAACCTGTCAATCAATGAGGATCCACGCCTATTGCGTTATCATATATCTCGCGCCATAATGCATGGCTTCGCTTCAAATTGTGCGAGAAAATATTTTGAATTAAATGGCGAAATGATTATCACGTTTAGTTGTTGGATCGAGACAATTTAGTTCATTTAATGTTTCACGTCAGTGGAATGAACGAGATGACGAACTGTCAGGGCACTTGAGAATAGATAACGAGCTTAAAAATAAACCAGTGTTCTTAACCTCTTGGTGACACTACGGAAGACAGTGGAATGAATTTTTTGAGATTCTCTAAACTACCGCGACATCAATTCACGAATTTTGAAAGTTACATGTTTTCGTTGGCTATTTGCTTGTCTCTGGCGCGGGACGAGGACTTCAAAAATAACCGTTACAAGAATAAAGACGAGAGTAGTGCGGAAATAAAAAATTGTCGAGAGTAAAGAGGGAAAAGATAAGAATGAGAAAGACTGAGTTTTAGTGAGACAGACACGTGGGATATTATTTCGGGACAAGTTGTCACTCATCGGGAGGAACAGTGACGTCAGGAGAGCGACGGCCGTTTGGTTGACGTTTGTTGACGTATAACTATATAGTTTTATAATTATGAATTCTTGGGGTCGAGAGTCTTGAGTGAAATAGAAAACAAACATCGCCAAATGTTTATGCAAGTTCCGTGGAATTTAGCTTTGAAATTTCAGCGATTCTCGAGGCTTATTCTTCGGAATGAATTTCATAAACATTAAAGAGCACCGGTTGGAGGGAGACACTTGTCTAGACACTGAATAATGTCTTTTTCCATTTTAATTAAGAGAAAAATAAAAGGAAGGAGGTCAGGGAAAGGAGGCTGTTTGCTTTTAAAAAAAAGAATCAAGGAGAAACGAAGGTGGGATTATGGAAGATTGCTGAACGCAGATGATGATTCTACACGCGACCCTGGGCAAAAGTCATACCTTCTCTTTCCGGCATTATCGTTTTTTTTTGTTCTGTTTCCTCTTAGACTACTATTCAGCCTCGTATTTCTTTTCGTCTCGAAGAATATAGACAGGTGGTTAGGGTCACATGATGGCCGTCTCAGTAATTTGTCTTTTGTTTTCTCCCTCGTGCGCGCTTTTGCCTCAGTTCGTTTATATATATATAAAGAGGAAAGTTGGCGAAGGAACAAAGGACGAAGAGAAGAGAGGCCCACGGGTTTGCTCCAGCGTTCTTCAAGTCCTTGGCGCCTCAGGGTCAGTTTGGGCGTGGTGTAAAACAGAGATGGAAAAACAACTGAGGTAAACGTATGAAAAATGAGTGAGAAGAGTTTGAAACAAATGACGGAACAGCCGGTACTTTGGTCTTGCGTCTCACATAACGGAAAATGGGATGAATTAGGCATTTTTGATGAAATCGTTGGGGATGGAATTTTTTTCATGATTCTGTTGACAAGATGAGGAAATTTGCGATGGAAAACATGTGCCGAAAGTTATTTTTGGGATTTTTTTTGAAATTCGGGTGTTTTAGCCAGAAATTGAGGTAAAATCCTTGGTTTTTCGATTTTTTCCAGTTTTTAAAGAATATAAGTTGCGTACAATAAAATAGAAAAAATCTACATGAAACTCATTGAATTGAGATTATCATTACCGCGGGAAAATCAAGGATCGATTAATTTGTTCTTCAAATTAATTATTATCTCGCGCAATTCCCTGATTTCATTGAGAAGTGAATGGTGAATGAAGCTGATTTACTTAGAGTCTTAATGTATCAATAAATGCAGTCACGTTGACTCTAATACGATTTGCTCAACGTTTTTGCCGCATTCATCAAGTACATTGCATCATTATTAGCAGGAAAAGTCACTCCAATTCATGTTGAAATGATTTTCCTCGAGTAATCACGCTCGACGTTGTGAATAAACTTGAGAAGAATATTAAATGGTAAAATGGACAGTTAACAGTTGGGAAACGATTTCGTTGGAATGTTCTAGGTTACGGAGAGGGAAACTGAAGGAATTGAGAAATAGAAATCAAATCAAACATTCTAAATTCATTTTTCGCATAATTAAGCACTATTTTGACAATAATTTTATGCTAGAAAGCACTTCATAAATTTTCCAATTTCTTTCTTTTTCTCGATTTTTTTCGTTGACATGAAAATAATTTCCAGCTTATTATCCAGATTTATCAATGCTTCCCATAGTTCTGGATTCAAAATATCTAAATTTTCTGATGTAGCCTCTTTATTCGAATCGTTATTAAATTAAGCTCCAATTTAACGATAAATCCCGAGTTTTAAAACAGAAAGCCGGAGATTCATTCTTGCCCCTCGGAGAGATATTTTCCGGGACAAAAGGGATTGTATAAGACGGAGCTCATCATTACTTGAGTCTCGAGACCCTCCGAGACGGCGTTGATTTTATGCAAAATTTAGGATGACATCGCAACATTTATTCGGAAACAATTTTTTCCGAGGTTTTTAAATTTCGGGAAAGAAAGAATAATTGATTATTTTATTCAAATGTTGCATCAGTGATTTAATCCAAATGAATATGTCTAATTTCCGAGTTTTTTCGGTTCTCGAGGAAATTATTACACGTTTGAAAAAAAATTGAAAATTCAATATCAATATTTACATTAAATTTCAAATTCGCAATTTTAATTCGAGTTAAGACAGTTGTCCTTGAAATTTCATTTTTCATGGAAAATTCAAGAAGGATATGATTTTTAAGACTGAAAAAATCAATAATATATGACCTTGAATTTTTTAATATTGTAAAATTCAATGCAAAGGCCTTGATTTTTCACGAATTGCCAAAAATTCCATACAAAGTGAATATTTCCATACAAAATGAATTTTCTAGAAATAAATCACATGAAATTCCAAGTCAACTAAAGTTTGTTGAATATTCCAATATTTTTCCACTCAATTTCAAATAATAATTCTCTAACAGTTTGAAAGGTCTGCGTAATTAATGATACCACAGATTTATCCCCGTAGTCTTAAAAAAAAATACCAATACCGCAATGAAACAATAGACACACTGCACTTTTCTTAATTCATCATACCAGACGTGAACGAATGCACCAATAAAACTCCTATTTAAACAATCAATCTCAAGAAACTTGTGTCTCATTCCATTGCCTCAGTAATTGTTGCGAATTGTTGAATGATTTAGCAACACAACACTTAACTTGAATAATTACATATTGGGAAGTGTTAAAGTACGTCATGAAGTATCCTTAACTAATGACACGTCCATGTATTAAGCGATAAGAGTCCGCTGCATCGGAGAATGTCGTGAGAAAATAGACAGACCGTATTCATGGTAAATTAAGTTTCCTTTTACGATTTGAATAATTTTTTTTTGAATAATTTTTCCTCATTTTTTTAAAAATAAAACATTAATGAATAAAGGGGGAATTTTCTGTTTGTAATAAATAGTGATAGCATAGTACAAGACTTGAAAAGACTCGTATCCACCGCGGCCATATTGCCAGCCACGCAATGGTGCTCGCCTGAGCTAACCTGTGATTATGGTGGTTTGAGAGAGCGATGCTTGTATTCAGGGAAAATTGGATGTATACGGTTGGGTATATGCCAGTTATATATTCCTGTTTATGTTATACGTACAGCGGTTTAGAGGCGTGTCAGTGCAACCTGCAATCATCGGGGTGGAGCGACCTGCGAGCTCGAACCAGTCGTGGTGCTTTTGAGCGAACATGGATTAACGTTATCTTTTTCAAATCATTGTTTTTTCCCCCTTTTTTTCATACAGTGGAAAAAAATGAATAAGTTAACTAAAAATAAATGTAGACGATTAGTTGAACGAACCGAGGAGGAAAAAAACGTTATAAATTACACTCGTCCACTATTCAAAAGGTGGAATCAATGAATTCAACAAAAGAAGAAATCTTGAGTGGTGAATCGTTTACTTATTGATTTTAACTGCTTTAGTTGATGAAAAAGAGTCTGGAGTTTTGCTCGACAAGTGCGTGCCGAAAGCACTTACGGTACGAATAATTCGAAATCACGCAATCTTTAGTTGGATGGGGATCGAAATATCAGTCTATTGCGTGGGTTATTATTGTGTAATCTAGAAGTTTTCGAGGATTTCGAGGAATCGGTTTGTTGAACGTCACTCGCGGTGTCTTAAAGAAGGAGTCGATTGCTTGTTCAATAAATATTTATTAGCAAAAATAATTCGATGGGCGAGAAGAAGTTATTTGTTGCAGATTGAAGAAATCTAATTTCTAAATAAAGGAATTCGTTACAATATTAATTGCATTTGTTAGTGATTGTTAATTATTCTCCGATTACCTCAATCATTGCAAAAAAACATTCTTTCTTTCTTAATCTAAATAGTAAGCGCCTGAAGTAAAATAAATTAATAAATTAATGGTTTCATCGGTCAATATTCCGTTTATGGTTATTGCAAAATTATTGTCTATTAATAAATGAATTAATTACTGATCGTATATTGATCATTTAATAATGATAAATTACTCTTAATAATCTTATTTATACGTCAAAGTTCAATGTGAACCCTAACCTCACTAATCTATTATTTTATTAAAATTTATCACAAAAAATTTCTTTTATAAATCTATTCTAACAAAATAAAAAGTAAAATAAACTCAGAGAAACAAGAACCCAAATTTTATTGTTAAACTGACCTTTCACGGAATCAATCTGTCGCCCCTAACGGATCGCCAAAGACTCACTTCCTCTAAGAGTCTTATATACTCCATCTTCCCATTTTTGTTACCAACATCCACCGAGAACTATTTCTCTTTACTCCTAACTTTATTCTCCCGCAGAAAGTCTCCGTGGAAGAACTTTTTCCGAACTAATTTACCGATAATTTGCGTTCCTGAGCCTTTAAGCAGCACGATTGCATTTTTTCCTCCGAGGACTCAAGTTTTAACTGATTGCGAATGCAATTGCTCTCTGATTCAATTTGCATCCATTCATGATAAACGTTCTAAATATCGAGTTGAACAAATGTTTATTAACAAATCCGAATATTCAAACTGCCGCATCTGTCACGCGTTTCCTTATTTTCTTTCACCGAGTTCAGACATCCGTCCCCAAACACTCCAAGTGACTAGAGAATACCAGACAGGAAAGAAAAAAAGTCTTAAACTTTTCAAACTAATTTTCTGATAATTTGCGTTCTGAGAAGAATCTCTCATTCCTCTCCCCCTTCTTTCACTTTCTCAACTGTCCTATATAGCATTTAAGTTGTCTCTGATTTCAACCACGCACCACCATTCGTGGTTTCGACTTATCCTCCTCTCCTTGTGGCTTTCATTCTGTCACCCAGCACCTCAAACCACTTTCTCCCGCAAGATTTCGCCAACCCCTAATATTCTATCCTTGTTTTTTTTCTCATCGCTTTGCAGGTCTCTCCCTCAGGAAAAATACGAGAGACCGATACCGAAGGGTACAATAAGTTTCTTTTAATCTTTCGAAATTCAAAATCTGGAGGAAACTTTTTGGAGGAGAAGGGATGGTCGAACTTGAATTGATGCAAAATATGTAGGGATTTTCATTTCCGGAAGGTTGCAAGGGATTCTTTTGAATTTAATCAAAAAGTTGAAATTATATTTCACTACGTTGTCTCGAAGAATGAATTTTCCGGGAGTGAATGAGTCTTTTTTTATGGAGAAAGTGATTATTAAAAATGGGAGAAGCCATTCGCGTATTTTCGTGGATTTTTAATTCATAATTAATGAATTGTATTTTCACGAAATTAAATAAGTGAATGAAACGGAAAAAATCAAGGTTTAAAAATTGTTTGCGAACACTGCAGCACTAATTACAATTATGATGTCATACGTGACACTTCCGGCTATAGAGCAAGGTCATTAAGACAATACCTATTCACTTTGTGTGACCAGTGCTCTAGGTCAAGGTCATTCAATGAGGACAAAAGAAAAATAACCAGTTTCCAAAGCCCCATACTGGTAATGATTCTTTTATATTTCGTTTTCTATTCAGCAGGAACGATTCTTTGAATTTCTTGAATCGATAGTGATTAACGATCTTCGATAGTTGTACAGTTATGTGCGTTTAAGTTGAATAGCCCTGGTAATTAGGAAGCGTCATGAATATCCGTCAATTGAGGAGCGCTACTGAATGATTATTGGGTTTATACAGTAGTAACAATGATGAAAAGTAAAAAATGAGGCACCTCTTGTTTCGTCAAGGATACGAGGCATTTTTTATTGCCTGAGGTATTTAAGTGAAGAGGACTTTCAAGAGTACCCGTGTAGAAAAAAATATATTCTAAAAAAATTTAATCAAAAATATATTGATTATATATTTCAAACTGTATAAATTATATATTTTAAAATATCG
>JABSMS010019821.1:0-11407 GCA_018902275.1 Aleiodes sp. PSUC_FEM 10030003
CAACTTCGACAAAAATTTGGCACCCTCGCTTCGCTCGGGAGGCAAATTTTTGTCGATATTGACTTCTTTCCTCTCTAGGTGCATAATATACTATTGATTTCTGATTCTATTCATATTAAAGTTGGATCAGATTCAATTCACGCCCATCCTCAATTTTTCCATTATTTCGTCAAAATTTAATAACAAAAACGAATCCCAAAAGCTTTTCTTGTGATATTATATTCAGCCCTTTGATCTTCAATTATTTCCAAAGATGTAAATAAATCATCCATAGCTCATTTCAGTTGTCTCACTTCTATCAAAATTTTCAAGTTATAAATGTCTACTTTAAATAAATCAATTAATTGAACAATGGATAACCAAATTAATGAAAATTCAAAGAGAAATAAAAGATGTATCAATACCAAATGGTTGAATTTCCAAGTACTATCACCGACATCCGCGATTCTCCGTGGTTCTTATTCAATCAATGATAAACACTTTAAATTCCAAAGCCGTGGCAAACAGGCAACAGCATGTACCATTATTGCAATAATTTTCACCCATCTCATGAAACCCGAGAAATGGACCAAGTCTCATGTAAATAAAATTCTTGAATACGGCGATAAACTTTTTCGCATTAGCCAAACTCGGAATCAAATTGACCCTTCAGTTTATATGACAACTCAAATGATTCACCCCGAATTTTACTTTGGAGATTATAAATGTTTGATTTCTACCGAAAGCAGCAAAATTTATGGAAATCTCTTCACTGAGAGCGTTGGCTGTCCTGATTTTACAGAAGGTCTTCAGCGATTCTTTAAAATACATAATTATGGTGTTATAACAGCTCAGGGCACATCAGTTGCCATGTGGCACGATCAACGCTACGGTTATTTCTTATTCGATCCAGTTTGCTCTACTGCATCAGGATCACTTCCCCTAGAGACGAGTACGGCTAGTATTGTCCGCTTCAAATGTATGAATGACATGCTGAATTATTTCCTCAATAATTCAATCCGAAAATACGATTCTCGTTACTGCATCGATAAGATAAGCGTACTTCGAATAACACCAGTCAACCGTTTTATAAGATTGGATAAAACATTGAAGATGGACAATCGCCCGGATCGACTGAATCGGGGCATTAGCAAGAAAAAGATGGACTGTACCAAACCAATACCAAAAAGTGGACATTCCGTTGTAGTTTATCCAGAAGTTATTAATAGAGAGCCAGTATCAGTAACAATTTCAAATTATAGTATCGACAGAAAAGTCGTCGCTGAGCCAATGATAAATCAGAATTTTTTTGATACCGGATATCGATACGACAATGTAGAAGTCAATGTGCCTTCAACATTCAAAGAATTAGAAGACAATACAATGATTCTTCATGGTTGGACTCACGAAGGTAGCGATATGTACAAAGGAAAAGGTGCACAAAATGTAGCCAATTGCATAATGTCAATTGCTATGAAAAAAAAGCATCCTGTGAGGAGTTGGTTACGGAAAACACTGGATGAGGTATTAGTACTCGGTGATGGGCTTTATATTGAAGCAAAAGCGGTAAATCCAAATGCAAAATCATTTAACGCAACTGATTTTGATAATTTGAAAATTCAAGTTGAAGATAAAAAAATGTTTATCAATGTTGATTTAATGACAGTTGTTGGGACACTCGTTTCGAAGAATCCTTCAATTCCTAATCTCGAGCAGGGTCTTGAAGAATTCTTTACAGTTCATAAAGATGGTATTATTGAATGTACTGCAAGGGCAATTGCAATTTGGAAGGAGGAGGATTCATTTTATACTTTTGATTCTCGTCAATGTGATGCTACGGGCATTCGAGTGATTGAAAATAAGGAAAAATCCGGTGGAAAAGGAGGCAAGAATATTGCTGGACCGGTTGAAAAAAAAATTAATGGAAAATGTTGCGTTATGCGTTTTCCAAACATCAACAAAGTCCTCCTCCATTATTTCAAAAATACTGATCCTAACAAGAAAAATGAGCGTTTTATTATCAGGAGTATTACAATAATGGATGATCTACCGGGTCTTCAACCTTGGTATGAATTCCAACCATTTGAACCTAGAAGGACATGGATACTTCAGGGAACCATTGCAAATGACGCTGAAGAGTTTGAAGACGAAACTCGTGGAGTCCAGGGACTTGCAATACCGATATTAGCTTTAGTTAATGCTACCGAAATTCCGCCGAATATCTGGACAAGAGATACTGTAGATGAGACAATTAGGGAAGGCAATGATTATTTTACATGGTGCATACCTCCGGAGGAAGAGAACAATCGTGAATTGATATTGGAGCGTTTGAAAAAAATTCTCTATGTGAAAAATCGACAGATTCAGATAAGTATCGTTGAATTATGTGTAATTGGTAATTTAGAAACATCACCAGAGAGTCAAATAACAGAATTAACGAAAAGAATTAATCAGTTCTTTGAAGTCCAGCAGTTTGGATTACTCGAGATAAAAAGCTTAGCAATAGCTGTATGGAAATTCGAGGAGGAGCTCAAGGATAAAACTAAATTACCGGCGTACTATTACTTCCATCAGTATCCTGGAATGAAAGCTGATAAAAGTCAATCAAAAGAAATGGAAGAAGAATTGGGAGCCAGCATTGTTCGAGCCTTAGATGTTGCAGAATTAGCGAGACTCATTGTTGCCAATGTTGAGGCAGAGGCTGAAGGTCCTGATGAATTTTTCATTCATGCATTTCGAGTCGCATCGATTGGTGAAATTTTGAGCGATGAAGAGTTAGAAAATGTTAAAAAACTCCCTGTTAAACCAGAACTCAATGCTTACACAGAAATGAGCGAGAATAGTGCATACTTGAATGGAAATTTCGACCAAAGCAATAATGTATTTTTTAAATCACTAACTCGAGATAAACAGCAGGCTGCCAATGCACTTGTTACGCTAGCCATGAGACAATTGTATAATCCTCACTTATGGTATCAAGATGTTGTTGATGATATTCTGAAGCTTGGTGATAAATTGACGCAAGCAAACATCGCTAATATTGCTGACATTGAAGATGAGAATGAAAATGAAGGACGTAGGAATTATCTTCTACCGATTGAAATTCAAGAAACATTCAATATTGGTGTTAATAAAGTGAGCGTTACTGTTGAGGAAGAAAAATCGAGAGGAGCAGTACCAGAATTATCTCAACTTTTGGAAGAATTTTTTGTTGAAAATCCAATGGGCATCCTCCGGCAGCTCCATGTTATGTTACCAATATGGAAAGAGGGTGATGTTTACTTCACAATGGATCCAAGAAGTCGAGAGAATAAAAATGAATCAGAAAATAAAAACGGTGCTGCGTCTGTATTCTGGTTCACTACGATAGATTCTTTGGCTGCAGCTCTATTTGAATCCCTTGCAAATTCGCAAGATGATTTAATAATTGATGGTATCATATTAGATAACGAATTTGAGCCGCGTGTTGTTAAAGAACAGCCGAAAAGTACAATAACCGAAGAATCTTTCTATAATTATTCAAAAAAACGTTATGGTATTTGGGAACTTGCTGGGACCATTTCAATCAGTGATGGAAGGTTTAATGAAAAGAACAGAGGCAAACAAAGTGCTGCAGTTGCTGTGATTTCCGTAATTTTTTCAAAAATTTACGAGCCTCATCAATGGACAATTGATATTATCAATGAAATTGTTATAACTGGTGATAAACTTTATGAAAAATCAGCTTTCCGACTTGGCGATAGTTTCGAGTTATCAGTCAATCAGATTATCACAGAATTTTTTTTATCTAATCGCCGTCTTAATCTCATAATTTCGGACTGTGTGGAAGCTGGTAATATTACAGGAAAGCAACCGAAAGTTCAGGATTTAAAAACTGGAATAGAGGATTACTTTGAAAAATATTCATGCGGCATATTAACTATATCCAATACAGTGAATATTGCAATTTGGAAGTCTGAAAATTGCTACTACTGCGTAATATCAAACATGTTCCCGAATAGCCCCGAAGAAATAACGCCTAAGGCCTCAATAATTCGATTCAAAACCGTTGAATTATGTTGTAGTTATATGAAGGAAATTTTTGATAACAATGATTATGAAATTTCGGCAATTGAAATCATTGATTGGGACAAATTACCGCCATGGAAATATGACCCTAGTTCAATTATTCCACCCGCCAATTTACCACCGTTGAATGCATTTAAACGGACTACAGGAAATGCAGCGAGTGCTATTCTATCTGGGAGTATTCATCAGGGATCTGACATATTCTCGCCAGAAATCCGTAATCAACAAACAGCTGCTAATTGCATTGTAGCACTTGGTATGTCAGTAATAAAAGATCCTATTACTTGGACGAAGAAGACAATGGATGAGATTTTAGTTATTGGTAATAATGTTTGCAGAGAGACAATAAAATTTTTAACGACAGTTAAAAAATTGAAGCCAGTCGATATTGTTAGAGTATTTCATGTAGGCACAAATGTATTAACCGCTGATGTCGATGACTCGACAGTCGCTGGTATAGTTGCTAAAGAGCCACCGAAACTCGAGATTGATAAAAAAGATAAGGGCAAGGCAAAGAAGAAACCGGTGAAAGCGGAAAAAAAGAAAGGAAAACAAAAGAGAGTGCCACCTCCTCCACCACCGCCAATTATGTTGGAGGAAGGACTTGCTAAATTTTTTGACAAGAATCGCGCTGGCGTTTTGTCGACTGGTCGATTCATGATTGCGCTTTGGAAAGATCAAGGCGTTTATTTTCTCTATGATCCCCGCTCACGGAATATCAATGGCCTCAGAGAAGATTCGGGAACAGCCTGTACCATGTGGTTTGCATGTATGGAACCTCTGTATGATTTGATTTTTTCTAACATCGAGGAGTCTGAGAAGTATGGACAATATACTATCAGCAGGGTCATTATCAAAACTACCATAATGGAAGCTTTACCTAGTCCTGTTGGATTCCAATCATTTTCAAATTGTGCATCTTTACCTGTATCACTTCCCTCTATGGAGAAATCTGCTACAATTGATGTAGTACCAGAAGGAGAGTTCCATATTGTTGATGATGAGTTGAGTGTACTATCGGGAACAATGAGTATGAATGATCAAATCTTTCCAACTACTACGAGAGGATTGCAAAGCACGGCAATGGCAGCAGTAGCAATTGTCATGGCATTACTTCATGTACCATCGACTTGGACATCAGCAACAATTGATTGCATCTTGAAGAGTGGTGATATTTTATATCACGATAGTGTTAGAATGGCAAGCTCTGGCGCTAGGAATTTATCTCCCTCAGAATTACTCACAGTTTTCATTGTAGGTGATGTTAAAGCCACTGTTCACATACATCATCATACTGTAGCTGGAATTGTGCAACTGCAGGATTTGACAGAAGCATTGACACTATTTTTTAAAAATTATTGTGCTGGTATTCTTCATACAGCCAATTTAGCAGTTGCTGTTATGCAGCATTGTGGAAAATTTTATATGTTTGATTCATCAGCAAGAAACAAGAAAGGACAGAAAAGTTATAATGGAACTGCGTGCGCAATGAAATGTGAAAATATAATGAGAATGGCATGGATTTTCGTGGCTAACTGCAATTACAAGATTCCTAGCGTTTATACGCTGAATGCTGTAGATATTTGGGATTTCAAATTCCTCATGAAAAGTCAAATTTGTTCTACTATCTGTGGTATATAATCAAAAACTCATTTCTTTCACTAATCCTCGATTAAATCCATTAATTTTGGTGATAAATAAATTTTAATACAATTCAATTTTTGTTTTCTTTTTTTTTATAGTAGAACAACATTCTCAAATTTCTAATTTTATTTGTAGATTTATGACACAAATCATCTTTCAGCATCTACAATAAGAGATACAGGCTATACGAGAAGTCGAATTTGATACAGATCATTTAGTGAATGTAAATACAATATCTCACTTATTACACTCTATAAACTAGATACTTAGAAAACACTGTACAACGCAGCAGGGAACTGACATTATTATTATCATTATCCATAGGATTATTGACGGTATTACTAATTTGAAACATCCAGTTCCATACTCTACTGTGGAATATTTGCAATGTCAGCTTGATGTATTGGCAATTTTCAAAAACTCCTCGATTTTTTTTTTATTTAAAACGATTTTATTTTTGATTTGCTCGACAATTTAAGAATGCAAGTCATTCAGAGTCCAATGTATTATTATGTCTTTTCAAATAGCACAATTTTGCAATTGATTAAACTGAAAAAAATTTATCGATTCAACATTTTGCAACGTGTTTTATTTTGTACTTATGAAAAACAAAGTTGCATATTAATACTGTAAATCTGGTTGGAGAGTGTATATCAGGCGTTCAAACATTGTACAGCCTTTACGACGTCGAGGAGACAAAAATTAAATCTTAGTGTACGAAATGATAAAGATTTGTGATTGAGACATTAAACTTAAAAGTTAATAACATGAGATTGGCATAACTAAATCTAGACAATTTCAAAACACTTTCTATCACAGACAATGAACGTTTATATGATTCTGAATAATGAAGAACGATTGCAAAACTTGGTGGACATTCATGTAACAGTGATATCTTTGGGTCATAAAGAATACATGAACTTCAACCTGCGACGAAAAATATACCTATTGATAATAACACCGCCACAAATATCACAATTACATATATGCTATCACAATTCGGCAGGAAAATAATCGTTTGTTTTTTCGAAACAGAATGAAAGGGGTAAAAAGAATTGATTCATAAGTACACTAATGTGCAATTTTCGCATCGATTGAAAAGAATAGAAAAAGGAAATGTTTTCAAATAATATAAAAGGAATTGTTTCAGGAAAAACATGGAAACATATTCAATATTGCAAAGATTATGTCATGTTATTAACCTATGTTATTAGCTATGGTAATTAATCTTTTGAAAATGATAAATTTGTTTATGTACAAAGAGGAAAGAAACTGTATGTACAAACTCAAATTACCTATACTCAATATATTATATCTGAATTATTTGTTGAAAAATAATAGACACTATATTAGGCTTGTTGATGCATTTGTTCCATATTCATCAAGATTATCCTGAATTATAACATAGTATTTATAATTAGTATATTTTCCAAAGTTCAGTCCAGTAAAACATTGTTAAATACTATCGATTAACAATCGTCTCGTTACAGACCATCTATATACAAAGTACACTAGTTGTTTCCGGAAAAAGAAATTTAAACAGTTTCTTTCTACACTGTCAAATATATAAATATTCTTCGACCAACTCTAAATGCATGTTGGAATTCACTTGATGAATTACGCATAATTCAATTTGGATGGAATGCTTTTTTCGGAAATAACTGTTTGTTTATGCAGTTTACATTTTATTGTAAAATTGTTTCATTGACCAAACACTATTTGGTGATGTCCTTCAGAGTGTTACAATTTAACCGGCAAGGAATGCGAAATATGTGTATAATGAGGTTTTTTGCTCCATGTTTTCGTAGTAGTTTTAACATGAGCTTATTGAAAATAATAAGTAACTTGTTGGAAAAAAAATATATAGTGATAGAATTAATTGTTCATTTATCAAACGATACAATGTGAACAATTTCTCATTTTACTCACCTAGCAACTCCACTTTTCTAAAAGTGATGTAACTGAGCGGTAAATGAGGTGCGTGCAGTCAAAATAATTTTTTTAGGAAGTAAGAAAATTTGAGACTTCAAAATAGTTTAATAATTGACAAAGATATTGTTTCATAACTAATGACTGATAAATGAGAAGAATAATTGTTACGACTCCAACAATTACATCGGGCCATCAGAAATAAATGAATTTTCTAATGGTAATTTGAAGAGATTTTTTTTTTAACATTTGGAATGATTTTACTTCGACATTTCCTTCATTGCTAAAAAATTGTGAATATGACTTACAATGTAGTGCTCTCTAAAGATAAAATAGTCTCGTTCTCATGTTTGCCCTGGCCACAGCAGATATCCTCAGAATTTGTCTGCGCTTCATCTATCTCAAGATCATAAAAAATGTCACTCTTCATAGTGCCGACAGCACTGTCATTACAAAAACTATTTTTTCTTGATATTTTTCCATTCTCAGACTTTGTGAGATCATCGGAAGTTAATGAATCCGTGAAGATATCAAAGCCTTTCCGCAACTCCTTACCTCTGGCTCTATCTTTTTGAATTTTAAACATGTCAAATTCGTCATCTTTCAATATACCATCATCAGAAGAAAAACTATCAGTTCGATATGAATAATTACTGTTCAATGTATTATTGTCTGAATCGAAACGCTCAGTTCCATTAAGTTTTTTAATAGATTCGAAGGGTGAATTGAGAGAACTCGTAAAATCCCTCATTGTAGGTTTGGTGAGAGTGTCGCAGACAGACAGACTACTATGTCTTGATAAAATACTTCCAACACTCGGCATAACACTATCTTGCCTATAGAAGATATTATTATCAAATGCATTTTTACTATGTTCTTTCGTCGGAGAAATTTTCAATCGTCTTAAATAACATCCACTTGATCCTTTACATGCCTCCTTCGATCCTCCTTTTTGATTTTCTGAATTGAGGCTATTATGTCTGATAAATGGTTTATTACTTTTTTCAATGGAATTTTTTAGCTTACCAATTTGCTTGAAATAATTTTCAACAAAACCGGCCGGTTCCGGTGATTTTCGGTTCTTATCTCCAGCATTGGCTTCACAATTTGAGCTCCCCGAATTTTTAGGATTTAATAGACAATTAACTTCGTATAATAGTTTATTTTCTAGATTCTGTGCTTCTGAATACTGGGAGACACATTCAATTTTCATATTTCCAACATACTTAATTTTTTCAATTACCGGAGCATTCAACAAACACAGAGATTTATCAATTATTTTCTTCGACTCTAGCTCTCCAGGCTGGGTTACGTCGGGCATGATCTTAATCGTTGAACGAATTGGCTCTCTAATTTTCTTCTTATTCCTCAAAATACGACAATTAAATTCACTTGAATTTTTTGAAATTATTGTATCAGCTATTTCACAATTTGAATTTTGCCTGGAAGATAATTTTCGTAAAGAATTTGGGGAAAATTCTTCATGGCTATTTTGCTGCCGTGAATAACTTTGTCTAGGGGCTATTTCAGGGAGTTGAAAAATATCTTCATTAGGAGCTTCTCGTTCTAGGGTACTATCCTCACAGCAATAACGTTTCTTTTCTGGTACTGTCTCGTTTATTGGACGAAGTTGAGGTGTTAAAGTCTCTGGAGTAGTTGATTCACTACTACTTGAACTAGAACCCGTATAATTTTTAATATCAAAATCTAAATTTGGGGATAACGGAGCACCTACTGAAAGATGCATAGCTAAACCTTCCAACCAAACTTCCATTACTTCAAATGGAGGCCTTTTGTCTGGATTTAAGTCACAACAGAGAAATGCTATCGTGTAAAATGTCTCTGGACAATTTGTACAAAATTTTTCTCGAAATACTTTCTGATTCAAGCCAAAGTCTGATGATCTGGGGAGGTAATCTGGATCTGCTTGAACCCTCCCAATTATTTCACAGACAACAATGCCAAAACTAAATATATCAACTTTTTCGTCATATTTATTACCTTTCATCATTTCGGGAGCCATCCAATAAGGATTACCAACAACAGTATAACGTTTTTTTCGTTCTTTTTTAGAAGATCTTGTTTCACCATCACTCTGCGTATTGTATTTTTTTTTCCTATCCCGTGAATTATTATTTTGGATTATTCTAGCCAGACCAAAATCAGCTACCACAACTGTTTTATCTTCTCTGACTAAACAGTTGTGTGAATTCAAATCTCTGTGGATAATATTCATTGAGTGCAGATAAGCCATACCGGCTGCTATATCTTTAGCAAACGATGTTCTTTGCTCCCAAGGGAGTGATTCACTTGCATCATGCAATAGACCTCTCAATGTTCCACCTGCGATGTACTCAGTTACAAGGTGAAGCTTTTTATCCTTGTATAAAACACCAATAAATCTCAGGACATTATTATGATGCAAGGACCGAAGCACCGCTACTTCTTTGAGGAAATTTTTTTGAGCCTCTTCATCTACCCTATAGAGCTCCTTGAGGACCATAACTTCATCAGTCTCACGGTGCGTCACTTTGTAAACTTGACCAAAGAATCCTTTACCTAGGAGTTCACCCTTTACAAGATCACTTGCTCTAAATATTCTCTGATTTTTTGGCTCCACTCTGAAAGAACGCGTTCTGTTCAAGTCACACGTAGAACTTGAAGGGAGCGAACTAAAACCAATTACAAATTCAGGTTATTATTCTTATTATTATTATTATTTTCTCTTCTTAATAATGGTTACTCACCAATCGAGCAATCTAGACATTGAGCTACTTCGTTCTTTATTTGCAGGGTCTCGGGATCTTCTCAATTGCCTGCTTCGATTTCCACTCATATAACCCTCATCTCTACGCTTGAAGAGACGCTCTTTGCCTTCTGGAATTATTCTTGGACTCGTAGCTGTTGATAGAATTGCCGATGGATTACCACTAAACTCAGTTCGCCTGAATAAAGCATCAGGATCGTGTTCTATTGTTAGCTAAAAAAATATTCCATACTTATGAATTACTGGTTTCCTTCATTGAAAACTTTTAATTTCCAAAAGTGGTGAAAACAAAAAAAAACATACTTGTAAACCTGAATCTGAGTACTTAATAAGATTCTCGATACTCTCAACTGGCTGGTCTTTAACTGGTGTCCCATTGATCTCCAGTATTCGATCGCCAATATGAAGGGACATTAGATCTCCAGACATATCAAGCCTAAAAAATCATGGCACCTTATTTATTGGAATTCTAATTCGACACTTGAGTCGATTAATTGAAATAATCTATCATATTCGTGCTCTATTCCTCGCTTCAGTGTAACAAACATCCATACATGTGAACTGAATAATTGGAATTTATAATTATGATACAATTATGCACATTGTATCAACGATTATCATTATTCACTATTTAAGCAGTGACAGACTTCATACGAGTATCGTGCATTATTTATTCAATTCGATGTAATAATTGTACCTATTGTTAAATAATCTGCAGCACAGATTAAATAGTACCTCCACGACTGAGGCAACCAGCTTATTGATCTTTCCACGAACATTTCTCATTAACCTGCGAGGTTTTTAATCAATGAATTCATTATTATTGGTTCAATGAAAAATTAACCGCTAAATATTCAAATTGGGAAATATAGCAACAGCTTAAATTATCGCTAAAGACAAGTATTATCTAGCTGAGAATATTATATAGCGTGAATGACTATTGGTAAATAACATTATAACATTTGTCAGCTTCAACAGTTGATTGTTTTGTTTTAGATATTTAAAGATTTAGAGTATATA
>JABSMS010019832.1:0-11404 GCA_018902275.1 Aleiodes sp. PSUC_FEM 10030003
ATTCAGTTTTTAATTGTAAAAAAATACTGAGTGTTAAATTTATATTAATTGTATTGAAATTAATATACTTGTATGAGTGGCTAACTAACTAGATCAATATGAAATAAAACATTTTTTTCTACCAATGTGATCAAAAGCTTTTTATTTCGACCTCTGAAGAAGAACTGCAGGGGTACGACTCTGTAAGTTTCCGCGAAATTTCGGGTTTCCACGCTTCTATTTCCATTGGAGTTTCAACGTGAAAACTAAAACGAAGGAGGGCTGTTGAGAAAATTACCCTCCAAAATCAAAAATCAGCGGTTTTTTTACGAACAAAATCAATTTTATCAGTGAAAGAACGTATATTTTTCTCCATAAGGAATATTCAAAATGAAGATAAGAAGTATGGAAGTGATTATTTATTGGCGGAATCCGCTCAAAAATGATAGCACAATAATCACGAAAACTTATACTAAAAATAATTATTTCATTTAAAAGCAAGATTGGTTGATTCAGTATCACTTCATGAATTCACATATGAAAATTGAGTGACAGCTATCGTCAATCGAGACTATACTGCAACAGGCAACGTTTCCATACTCTATTTTTTCTTGTTGAAAGAAAAAATTCTCACTCATGTAATAAAACTGGTATTAATTTTATGGGAATAAATATACAAGCTTCTGCACAAATCTCACCTCCTAGTTGAAGTAAGAGTGAAATAAAACGATTCTCTTCACGAACGCACGTACACTGCACGCAAATAATGTTGCGACTTTCCACGAAGGGTCGGATTTTAAAACTTTTCTTTCAACCACGTTTACAATGTGAGCAATACTAGAAAATTGCTGATCCATTCACAGTAGTTTTGAAGTAAAGTTGCAGAGAAAATTGGCCCCTAGAAAATTCATAAGCATTGAAGCGCATGCGTGGTGGCATTGTGTGAGTAAACGAGATACCAGGGAGCATCAGAGCAATATTGAAACGTAGAAGAACGACAAGGAAAATGGAATCACAAGTTGTCAGTTCTATGTATGAGAATCAGGGTAAAAAGAAGGATCTTTAATCAATTGATTTCATTATCTATATTTGATAATTTTGCATCAACTCAGATTTTCTGAATGCTTGTGGATGGAATCGTATTATGTTTTACATTATTGGGAGTTGGCCAGTGAATGATCGTAACTTCTTTTCGAGGAATACAATTTTTCTCAACGCAATACTGAGCGCAATGTTCATTGCTTTACCGCAGCTCACGTGTCTTAGGATATTCGGGGACGATTACAAAACAATTATTCAATTTATGGCTGTAAGTGTAACAATTGATTTGTCAATTCTGGAATTATATTGGATAGGATCACGACGATCTAGTAAGTGTAGTATATTTTCATTTTCGTAATGAAATTTTTTTGTTTTATGCCAACATAATTCAGTTGTTAAGGTATTATCCAGGACATGAAAACTTGAGGTCCTATTTATTGAGAAGAATAATATTTTTGGACATCTATTCGAATGTGTTTAGAATCTTCCCTCCACATAGTACGAATGATATCGTCGTCCTAGGATCAAAAGGGCGTAAGTGCCATTTTTTCAAAATCTACAAAAATTGAATCTACATTCATATTTTCATAAGAATAATAACTTACGCCCTTTTATTGTTCAGCGAGAAAAAACGGCAGTTACGCCCTTTTTATTCTAGGGCGACGATATAAATAATCGAAGTTTGGTCAAATTATTAGAACTAGGGTTTGAGTTCTTAACAATCCATTGTTCTAAATAATACCTTAATAGCAAAGATATTCAGAAGGAATAAATTATAAATTATGTTTATAGCTATTAAAAAAATGTTAGAGCATATGGCTACTGATTGGTTGATAGTAAGAATACCTGAGGAACGTGATGAGATGATGAAAGTGGCGAAATTCATAAAAATAATTTCATCCTGTATTTTTTATGGGAATAGTATTTTTTTCGTATCATTCGTGTCATCGCAGGTGAATTGCAATAGGGAATATCCCATTTTAATCCTTCAAAATAGAATAGAATAAAATAAAAGAAAATTTGTCATAACTGTGAAAAATGATGAAAAGATTCTGAAACTTTTTGAGCATACGAAGTAATTCTAAACAGGGCAATCATCTTTTCAAAATTTTCAATACATTTCAATGAAAATTCCTGTTCAAGAATGTATTTTCAAAATTTCTGTTGAGAATAAAAATTAGATTGAATGTTTTTACTCTTCAGTTAAAATAAAAATTATTACAGGTCTATGTTGGAATTAAAAGCAGAAATGAACCAAGTGATCCCAGATTAACCATGGGTCTACTTCACTTAGCTTCATTTCCATTTGATACATCCTCTGCTGTGGTTTTTGTAGCACTGTGGCTAGGACAGTTCTTCATGACTTATGTAACAATGACTGTGTATAATTTGATGAACAGTTTCTTAGCAATGTTCGTTTATCATCAATGTGGTCAATTGAAGATACTGCAATCCAGAATAAGAAGAATTGCTCAGGCGGAAACAACGAGAGATAAAGATACGTTTTGGAAGGAACTTGATGGAATTATAGAAAGACACAATCATTTGAACGAGTAAAAAATCAAATGATTAAAATTAAAAATCAATTCATCGTTAATTTTTCATTTATAATTTTCATTATATTTTCCCAGACGAGCATTAGACGTTGACGAGAGTTTCAATAAAATATTTCTCATTGTTGCACTTGTTTGTATTCTTACATTATGTGCCCAAATTTATTCAACAGTAACGGTAATTAACTATTCATAATTTATCAATTTCTTGCAAATTCAAATTCTCGTATTTTATAAGCTGTTGATCAATCCTGGTTAGTTTTTGCAAGAAATGGATGAGGACTCTTCGATTATGCAGTTGATAGTGTTGATCGCAACTATTATTTATGACATGGGGCAATTTTTCATTTACTGCTGGGTTGGTGAAATACTAATAAACGAAGTATGTGCATATTACATGGGAAAGATGAGAAAAATTAATTGATTAGTGAAGTTGTCGATTTATCAAATAATTTTTACAGAGTTCAAATGTTGGCAACTCATTTTATACTAGTAAATGGTACGATTTATCTGCTAAAAAAATGCAATCTTTTTTAATGATAGACATTCGATGCAATAAACCACAAAAAATAACTGGATGGAAATTCACAGTTTTCACATTAAGTCTTTTTGCGGACGTAAGTATAAATACGGTTGAATTCTCATACTATTTTGTAGAACTTGGATCCTAGTAATTCAATTGACAGCAATTCATGCCGATAGTTGTTTTTTCATGAATATTAGGTGATTATTTTTGATAAATAGGTCGTTTCCTCCAAGGATGTACAGAAATTCGATGTCTCAACTTAGGATATTTTTTTTAGTACTATCGAATTTTTTACGTTAAATTTTTTAAGCGTAATTTTTTACGCTATCAAGAAAAATTGTGGATAGAAATCGAGAAAAATTGCTGATTAACTTTTTGTGATAAAATCGGTAGTAAATCGTAGAGAAGCCCGTAGAGTTAGAACGAATATCACCTCAGGGTTTAATGGCTTTTATTTTGAGTTATTGATTCAGTTTTTCCTTCAAATAACATCTATGATGAAATTAAAATAGAATTGTTTTTTAGGTTGTTAAAACGGCGGGGAGCTATGTGTCAGTATTACTTGCAAAGACATCCTCATGAACCTCCGGCCGTATATGCCAGATTTTTCTCTCCGAATAAGCCATATTTCGAAATACTGGTGATCGTCGATAGTGGAATGTAACAGAATAGCTAATTAACATTTAATGAGTAGATGAACTTATTGGATTTATTGATTAAATAATTTGACATTCACATATTAGATATGCTTATGTTCAAAATTACTTGATTACACAATTCACGCATTTTATTCCTCCATCCCTCGCAAAAGTACGAAATTCCGGATAATTCCACGGGAAAAAGACAAGAGCAATCGCGAACTCATCAGGCTCAATATTTGTTCTTTATTCTCGCGAATCATCGAATCGAATTATCTGAAACCGCACAAAATCGAAAAACTAAAAACTTAAAACTGAAAAAATGTAAAACATCAAAGAAGGCAAATTCCTTCAAGGACTCGGAGAGATCAAATTACGAAAAATTGTAAGTATTTATAATCTGTTTTATTATATCAAACAAATGACCCAAGTCAGAGAGCCTTGAGCCATGAGAATGAATTCTACTTCAGAGGATGAATGATTTTTATTCGCAAAAAGTTATTCACTTAATTTTTCTGTTAAATCACATCGATGATGGAATTAAAATATTTATTTTTCAGGTTGTTAAAACTGCTGGAAGTTATTTGTCAGTATTACTCGCAATGACATCTTCATGAATCTTCAGCTTATATAAGTTAGATTTTTTCTCGCCAAATAAACGATATTTCAAAATACTGGTAATCGTCGATGGTAGGATGTAACGATAGCTGATGCACATTTTATCATTAGACGAACTCATTGGATTTATCAATTAAATAATTTGTGTTAAAAATATTATTTCCTAAACGAAAATACCACTTTCATTGAAATCGATATAGCTTTATGAGCATCTAACTGTTGAGTATGAAATGAAAAAAAATTCTTTCTGCCAATTTTACCACCGTGTTGCAACCCTCCGGAACGAAACTACAGGCAATCGAATTTGCTAGTTTCCACCAAACTTCGGATTTCCGGTTTTGTTCCAACAAGGGTTTCGGTGGGGGTAATAGTAGGTTGATGATAAATTCGCGGAAGTTTGGAATTATCCAAGTATAGCTCTGGTTTGGACAACCGTTTATCTATCAAAAATGCACGAGGATCAATGGGCATGCGTCGCTTTTGTGACTCAGTCAGAGTAACTGGGAGTACATGAAACTGTGAATCATTAGTGATGTGAAGGAGAATGACGGCGATGAAGGAAGAATCACAAGTTGCTAGATCTATGTACAATAATAAGGGTAGAAAGAATGTTTCAGTTCTTTATTGTCGTGTTTTTCATTGAATCGTTTTGTGATTGAAGGATTTAGGTCGATTTGGATTTCTAGTTTTCTCGAAAAATCTTGAGGTTCGAGGTAGATCGAGAAAATTTTGTGGAGACCCATTTTGTAGTCTCAATTTCCCAAATTTCTCCCTCGAATTTTTTGCGAGAAACTCAAAATAAAAATCGATCCAGATCGTTTTACCGATTCGTGATCAAATCCAATATTAATTCAGATTTTGTGTACGCTTATGGATGGAATCGCGTCATGATGAATATAATCGGTGGCTGGCCTGAGGATGACGACAATTTTTTCATGAAAAATCGAGTTTATCTAAATGCATTGCTCCTCACGCTTTTAATTGTTGTGCCACAATTAGCGAGTATTCAAGTGTTTTGGGGTGATCTCAATGCAGTTATCGAGTGTATTTCTGTGAGTCTTGCTATTGATCTGTCACTGTTGAAACTTTTTTGGCTTGGAGCTCAACGATCAAGTATGTTTCACAAGTTTTTTGTTTGTTTCATGATGATTCACCTGAATTTATTCGCATTTAGTTGAAAAATTTGCAACGGGTTCATTGATTATAAATATTTTCAAAATATCTTTGGAATGACTGGGTTTAGCGGAAATAATGCAGAGGGCTTTCTTGTAGTAAATTCATCTAAAGCCCGCCATTTTCAAGATATTTCGGAGCAAATCTACTGCCCAAGCTTATTATAAGAAATTTCCCCCATTGAGCTTCCCCCCATTCTTTTCAAGCTACAGAAATCTAACAACAACATGTGACAGATTTCTTGTTTGAAGAGGAGGGGCTTCAATTTCAGATCTTGCTAATAATTTTTGCTTTTACAACCCCGGATGACTGATTGTAACAATATTACATCAGATTTTCGTACTCGTCCCATTTTTTTATTTTTCAATGTATCTGATCCTCATTGCTATTCCTCTTCGGTATTAATATACAAATTTTATTTTCTTCGGAGATGAATAAAAAAAAATTATTGATAGCTATCCAACATTTACTGAAGATGATGGCCAACGACTGGCTGCTCAAAAATATTGCCGAAGAACGTGAAGAAATGATGAAAATGGCGAGAATCATAAGAATTATTTCGTCCTGCAGCTTTTATGGAACTATCGGCCTCTTCATAGCGTTTGTACCTTCACAGGTGAATTTACCGGGAAATTTATTATCCGAAATTTTCTAAATGACATTTCAAAATAATTCCAGACACTCGTGGGATTAGAACTAAAAAAAGACCCAACCGTCGATGAAAGATTAACAATTGGTCTTCTCTATCCATCCGTATTTCCATTCAATACATCATCGACTTCCGTATTTTCATCACTCTGGATTGGTCAATTCATCATGACTTACATATCAATGGCTTCGTATTCATCGGCTGATAGTTTTTTTGCAATGTTTGTTTATCATCAATGCGGTCAATTAAAAGTATTGCGATGCAGATTGCAGAGAATTGTCAGCGATGCGATAGTTAAAGATAAGAAAAAATTTTGGAAGAAAGTTGGTGAAATTGTGGAGAGACACGAGCATCTGAATAAGTAAAGATACATCGAATAAATAAATTATAATGAATTTCTATGAATTAATTCCTTTTTTTACAGACGAACACTGGAAATTGAAGAGAATTTCAACAAAGTATTCCTCATTGTTGTACTTATTACTGTTCTTACAACTTGTTTTCAAGGTTTTTCAACTCTGACGGTATTAATTTTTTAGCGATAACCATTCATCATTAACGAATATTCAATGATGATTATTCAATTATTTTATAGCTATTGGAAAATACGGATGAGGGCTTTCCAGTTCTTCAGATATTATCGTTTCTCGCTGTTACTACTTACGATGTCGGGCATTTTTTCGTTTACTGTTGGGCTGGTGACATATTGATGGCTGAAGTAAGTACATCAGAACCCGGGAAAAAAAGTGAGTTCAAATTGCCACTTTTGTAGTTTATTTTTACCGATTTTTGATAATATTCTAACGCATTCGTAAAAAATTCGTCATAATTTTATTTGATTTAAAAAAAATAAAAACATTAAAATTGAGAGGATTTAATCAATGAAAAATCCAAATGAAATTATTTTATTGAGGTTAGAACAATAGATTCCCCTTCCACCTCACCCCCCCCCCTTTACAATCACTAGGCGAACTCCTTAAATTCAATTTTCTCTCATTAACAACTCCATTAAATTATTGATTGATTTTACAGAGTTCAAATCTCGGTATTTCCTTCTACAACAGTGAATGGTACAATTTATCAGCGAACGAGGCTAAATCGCTTTTGATAATAAATAATCGCTGCAAAAGACCACAAAAAATAACTGGCTGGAAATTCACAATATTCACATTGCCACTTTTCACAACCGTAAATATCCAATAAATAATTATTCTTCATATTAAATCAACAAACAAAATTAATTTTCAGGTAGTTAAAACGTCAGCTAGTTACTTATCAGTGTTACTAGCAATGAAAGTGTAAATGCACTCTTATATGTGTACGTAGAATAGATTAGTGTTTTTCGTTTAACAGTATATGATGTGAATAGATGTGCATGAATGCTAACAGACGGAGTGAAGTAAGAAATCACCCGTTTTTTCCTACTGAACCAGCACCCACTTCTTTATCCAAAACTCCGACTGAAACTGAAAAGCGGACGATCCGCGCAGGCTTCAGGGGATTCCTCATTTGCATTGTACAAAACTTTCAATTTCCGTAGTAGAAATCGATAAATGGAGTTCGAGAACTTTGAAATCGTCGAACTTGTTTGGAAAATTGGATTTATCTAAAATTTATGCACATCGCGGTGCATGCGTACACTCTGTGAGTGAGACCTTCCCAAAGTTCTAGAGAACATCAGACGAGCAGTGAAGTATTGGAAAATGACAGGCATACAGGAAAGTTCACAAACCGCTAGTTCCATGTACAACAATAAGGGTAAACGATAGTGTTTCAATAAGCTTATTTGAAAAGAAAAAGCTTATTTACTTTCTCCATTAAATCATCTTACATTGACCCAGATTTCGTGTATTCTTATGGATGGAATCGCGTTATGCTCCACGTAATTGGCGGTTGGCCTGAGGACGATGATAATTTTTTTACGAAGAATCGAACTTATTTAAACGCATTACTCCTAATTCTTCTCATTGCACTACCACAATTACTGAGCGTTCAGGTATTCTGGGGCGATCTCCGTGCTGTTATCGAGTGTTTTTCAATTAATATTGCCGTTGATTTGTCGCTTTTGAAGATCCTGTGGCTTGGTGCACGTCGAAATAGTAAATATTTGTTTTATGTTTCGTTAAATAATTTGGTAGAGAATAGAGAAATTAATTTCGGGATTCTCTTCGCTGAGGAAAGAGATAGCTCAGCGTAACAAGGTGGTTTTCTTCAAAATTTCACATTGTAAATTTATTCGTCGTAAAATTTACTGGAGATTCTTGCGCAAATATCTTGCAAATGAGGAGATTAGATGGAAATATCAAGACTTTTTTTGTAGAGAATTTCATGGACTAAAAAAAGATCTCAGTAAATTATTCTGAATCTCATGGATTCCGGGATATTTGGAAAATAATGACGATTTTATATCTATCGTTTTATCAGTCACTTTTTTCATTTAGCACAAAATATGCGAAAACATTACATTTTTAATACATTTACCAAGTCCACTTCCTGGGGCTTGTTGTTATGATTTAAAAAAAAAATTGGAAATTAATATAATACATTTCATGGAGGGATTTTGGAATTTTGAATTCATGAATAGAGATTATCACGAAGCTCAGTGTTGTGTGTTCCATAACTGATGAGTTATAGTGCACACCTCCATGCATTTTGTTTTGATTTATCGAATTATCTTGCTAATAAAAAAAAAAAGAATTATCTTGCGTGACTAATTTAGTACTAAATTCAATGACTTCTCTGGAATATTTTCTCTGAAAAATGCGCGATTTCAGTTGTTCAGTATTTTCTAAAATCGATGGCTAATGATTGGATGCTAGAAATAATATCCGAAGAACGTGAGGAAATGATGAAAATGGCCAAAATTATCCGAATAATTTCGTCCTGCAGTTTTTATGGAACTATTTGCCTTTTTGCAGCATATATACCTTCACAGGTAAGTCTCACAGGTAATTAATCAGGTGAAATCCGTTTGAATGAATTTATTTTTCATTATTATAGATACTCTTAACATCAGAACTCAAAGATGACCCAACAGTTGATCCAAGATTATCAATTGGTTTACTCTGTACATCTGTATTTCCTTTTGATACATCATCGAGATCTGTATTCGTACCTCTTTGGATCGGTCAATTTCTCATGACTTATGTATCAATGGCTGGATATTCATCGCCAGATAGTTTCTTTGTAATGTTAATTTATCATCAGTGTGGTCAATTGAAAATTTTGAGGAGGAGATTGGAAAGAATTGTTGATGAGAAAACAATTAATAATCCAAGGGAATTCTGGAAGAAACTCGCGGAAATTGTCAAGAGACATGAATTGTTGAATGAGTTAAACAAATTTAAACAAATGAATCAATTTTCGGAATTAAACTTCTTGTATGAGATTTTAGGGTTTATGGTATTTCGAGCGTGAGAATCGTTTTCGCAAGTTTTTTTTCAAATTTCAATAGGCACTTTTTCATGTTTTTAAATTTTGGTCGAAAGTCAAACCAATGACCACACCGTCGCCCTAGAATGAGAAGGGCGTAAGTACCATTTTTTCTTGCTGGATAATAAAAGGGCGTATGTCAGTATTCTTATGTAAAAATGAATGTAGATTCAATTTTTATAGTTTTTTGAAAAATGACACTATTTTGACTCTAGAAGCTATTGAATGTTGGAATTTAGAATTTCGACATACGTTAAATGGTGGAGGACGTCGAAAGCGTCAATGAATCTGACTATTCAGTTATTTTCTGATATGTTTTGCCGTCCCCAAAAAATTCACGCAGACGTACCACTTGTTACAAGAAGTTTCACTTCCAACGTCCGTGCATACCACGCATCCTCTGTTCATCTTAAGTTCTGTATATTGAATTTCTTTATTTTACAGACGAACATCACAGATTGAAGATAATTTCAATAAAGTATTTCTTGTCGTTGTACTTTCTTCTATTTTTACAACTTGTACTCAAGGCTTTTCGACACTGATGGTACAAAATCATGGATATTGATTGCAATCAATAAAGAATAAATGTTCTTAAAAAATATCTCAGGAACTAAGGGAACTTGATAAATTTTCGTGTTCACCTTTTTTTGGAGCTATAATTTTCTCCTACACGCAAAAATTTTGACTCGAATTTTCCTATCTTACAAAGATTCACGATATTTCTTAGAAACTGAGTTAAGACTGAAATTGACTGATCTCGTTCTTCCACTTTATTAACATAGAACTCAATGATTTTTATAGGTGCTGCAAAAAACAGATGAAGGCTTTCCAATTCTCCAAATAATTTTTTTTTTAGTTTTCACTGTATACGATTTGAGCCATTTTTTTGTTTACTGTTGGGCCGGAAACATATTAATGACTGAAGTGAATAAATAATTCATAATTAATTTTCCGGGAATATTCCAAAATCTATGAAATGTTCTCCTCTGCATTTTGAAATATTCCCGAAGAAATCGAAATAAAAATTAACGCTCCGTAAAAATGATTATTGCAGAGTTCTAATCTTGGGGTTTCTCTGTACAATAGTGAATGGTATAATTTATCAGCCAATGAAGCCAAATCAGTTTTAATTATAAACAGCAGATGCACACTACCACAACAAATATCTGGCTGGAAATTCACAATATTCAAACTTCCACTCTTCACAACCGTAAATATTCCGATTAACCATTTTCGAAATTGAATTAACAATAAAATTATTTTTCAGATAGTTAAAACTTCAGCAAGTTACTTATCGGTATTACTTGCAATGAAATCGTAGTTACGACAACATTTGTTGACTTAGAATAGAATAGTTTTTTCAATCGTTTAAAAAACGTTTCTATATCAATTTATTTGCATGATTGTTAACGAACTAGATGGAGTATGAAATAAAATGGTTTTCGTATGAAACGGACATTTACTTCTTCATTCACCCTGTCAACGTAACTGAAGGGGACCAATGCGCATAGGTTTCAGAGAACTTTTGGTGTTCCGGTTTTTGGTTTCCGGTGCTTATTCATCGGCGACAGTTTTTTTGGAAATGCTTGTTTATCATCAGTGTGCTCAATTAAAAGTTTTACGTTGAAGATTAGAAAGAATTGTTGATAAGGGAATAATTGATGATCCAAGAAAATTCTGGAAGAAAATTGGTGAAATTGTGAAGAGACACGAACATCTTAATGAGTTAGATAAATTGTTTGAATTATTCCTTGTTTCTATTTCTAATTGAATTCATGAATTTCACAGGCGAACA
>JABSMS010019833.1:0-28781 GCA_018902275.1 Aleiodes sp. PSUC_FEM 10030003
TATATCGTCGCCCTAGAGTCAGAAGGGCGTAAGTGCCATTTTTTAAAAATCTACAAAAATTGAATCTACATTCATTTTCTCATAAGAACCCGAACTAACGCCCTTTTATTACTAAGCAAGAAAAAATGGCACTTACGCCCTTTTGATTCTACGGCGGCGATATGTGATTTCGATAATCGCAGTTCGATGAAATCTCGCCATGTATTTTTTTAGAAAGGAAATTTTCTGTTTATTCAATGAAGTCACATGAATTGTTGCAGAATCCCATCAAAATTTTGTTTGATGTATAAAGAATTTCTCCTAAAAATACGTCTGTAGTATCTAAGAAAACGAAAGAGACCCGAATGGTAATGTAATTTCTGTGCAAATTCAAGGGCGAATACAAGAACGATGTAAAATTGAATTTGACATTGGTATATATCTCATTCCAATATTAATATCGGAGACTTCATCCAATCTGGAGCAAGCCATGAGGGAATGCGTTTCTAACTCATCTCCCACGAGGGTTTAACCAATACCATCCCCTTGTATAGCGAGAGATAGGGATCGCGAAGTATAGATACAGTACACGGTACTTGCTCTACCAATGTTGTTATTGAATTATTTCGAGAACCGGATTTTATGCGCAAAGGGCTCTTTCAAACATGGATTAGGAGATCTGCAGATGGAGTAGGCGTGTCGTGACAGCTACGGCTGTTCCCAAACTACTGCAAAAGGCTTTCTCTTTCTCCTCGATATTCCACACCACTCTCCCCCCAATGTTCCGACTAATACTCATTGAAGGGGAGAACGTAAGAGAGAGAGTGAGGATCCGGAAAGATCTTGATGAGAGGCTTTCCCTAAATCAAGATGCGATTAGTTGGATCGAGTTGTGCGAATTAAAGTTTGATACGCCTAAAGATATTACCGAGGGTATTTTGACGCGATGCAGACTTCGGGGGGACGAAATGAAAATCCTCTGGTTATTGATTATTATTTGTTGTTATGAAAATACTCGAATTAAATCTGGATTGCTCAATTATTGACGAAAGCGAACGAAGAATTACCAGGAGATTCCAGTAATAAAATTCCCCGAAAATTCCTCAATCAAGATAATTACGAATTCGTCCTCTATCAATCACACTTGAGCATCACTTCTCCTCAATTAATTATCATTAAAAAATAATGATAATAATAATCTTCCCCCCTAGCTTCAGAACAAATTAAACCACTGATGACCCCAACGTGACACGAGTTTCGTCGGTTAAATTTGACCTTTCAATTATTGGTGTGTGTGCTGAAATCATTGGAATCTACACGCGAATGAGCGCCACGAGAGAGAGGGAGGAATAACCCCTCCACCCTTCAAAACAGAGTTGCCCTGGGGTTGATGTAATTGCGGCAGTGGTATCACGCGTCAGCAAACGCTGCACTTACACCGCCGCCGCGTGTTATACATCAATTGCATATACGTATTCCATTTTTTCCACTCATTTTTTCTTCGTTTATGTATGACCCCCTGTGGAATATGAAATGCCAAAGTGTTTATTGCCTTCATTTGTGATGGAAAAATGAGAAAAAAATAAAGAACAGAGGGAGACAGTGGTGTAGAGAGGGGTTGGAAAGCTCTCGCTGCGATGGTGGTGGTGTTGAACCATGTACTGGGAACAAAGCAGATGGAAATCCTTAACGGTTATTGGCTCGTGTGTATTTCCACGCGTCTACGTGGCCCTTTCTCCCTCGCTCTCTCTCTTTTTGTGGGCAAAAGGCATCGCGCGTGGCCACAACCCACCTACGGCAATTTATCCGCGGCTTGGAGGGTGAGTAGAGGCCAAAGGCAGTATTACAACAATTGTAACAATGTCGGTGGGATAGAGACAGCCGAACGGGCCGGGGAGGGGCAATAAAAGAAGAATAAGAGAGTATTTCTCGTTCAAACCGTTACTTTCAATTAAATAATTGCAAGTACTGGCCAACTCTACTATCATTGGACCCCATTTTCCCTCTCTCTGGCTCGACAACCGATCCACACAACTACGATGAGCTAAACCATTTCATCGTGGTAAACGCAAAACGCGTTTGGTTAACGGTTTCATGTACCATTCACGTTATATAACCAACACACTTTAACTATTTTCCACCACCGGCTAATTTCACTGAAACTACCGCATTTAACCAACTTTCACGATCGTCACGATTGTTTAATCAGTGGTGGGGTACAAGTGTTATTTATTATTGTATTTTACGTGTACTGAAAGTTGTTTTATTGGAGAGAAAAATGGAAAATTTAATGAATGAGGTTCTGTTGTTTACTTTTTTAATAAGAACCTGAAAGTTCATACAAATCCTCTCATCAAATTCATAAAAACCCCCACACATTATCTAGGTGGTCAACAAACCGCCTCTGAATTTTTGTACTCACTCCTCATGTATTAGGGGTTTTCACTTGTTTTCCTTATCTAATAGCGCTCTCTACCACTCATACACATTATGTTAAATTACCAAATTCTTAAGCCAATATATGTAAAAGCCTGCGGGCTGGGACAATATCCCTCAAACCACTGTATGCATTGCTCAAATTTTGTATTCACTATCAATATTGTTGTAATGTAAGAAATTCTATTTATGTTAATAAAAATCTGTTAATTAATTAATTAAAATAAGAAGGAAACAAAATATTTTTGGCTTCAATGAATTTTTTCTCTTGTGAAACGAATTCCTTTATTCACTCATCAATATTGAGGGTTTCGATAACATCATGTCATTCTAGTCGAAATCACATGGTTTCTCTATTCGTTATGATTCCCTAGAATTCGTGAAATCATAGAGGAATTATAGTGGAATGAGGGGAATTTGAGATGACCGAAAATCACCAATTCTCGTCCAAGGTATTATTCATAAATGTAGGTTTACAGCTTCGTTCCCTACGTGAATTGAATAACCACATAGAACAACCGAGTGAATTCTTAATAATCGTTGATTAATAATTAATAATTCATGTTTTGGTGATGCGAATCGAGGAACAGCGAATTTTTGGAGTTCGGAATTCACTGGGAATCATTGAAAGTCAGGGAAAGTTATGGGCAAAATCACACGCGATCGATTCCGTGAGGCGTGGATTCATAGAAGCAGGGAAATATCGACGTTGCGTCAAGGTGTTACTTGCCTAGGTAAGTAGAGTATGCAGACCAAGTGTCGGAACGTGAACAATAATCGATCTAATAAGAACTGAATGTAGAAGTGGAAAGGAAGACCTCAACTTTAACGTGTTTCTGTCTGTACAATTCAGGCAGAAAGTAAATGTAGAGTTTGCAAATGTTCGTATTTTTTCTGGGGTTCATAAAAAATTAAGAAAAATTCCAATTTTATTGTCATGAATAATTTAAAAAAAAAACTGTTAATTTAAAGAATAAACTTTTGACTGTAACCTCCCTAAAATTTTAATAGTAGTTTCTCTTTCGTTTTGCTCCATAGATTTCCATCTTTTTTTGACAAACCCATAAGATTGAATGTTGAATCAATAAATCTCAAAAATTTGTAACTTTGGAACGCATTTGCAAATTACTGTCAAATTTCACAGTAATTTTTCCCTATAATTGCAGATTGTTCATCAATTTTTTTAATAAACAGGAACACCTTGAGCCGACGTTCTTAAAATTATTGTTAAGTCAGATGACATAGAATGAAATATTCATGATTTTTCAAGAAACTATTTCGAATTATCTAAAAGCCTCTTTCGTATCTTAATTGAAATGCATATTTCAATAATCCAGAAAGTAACGGATCCCTCTTCCGGAAGTATCAAAATACATTGCAGCTATCACTCATCAGAATCGTGAGTAATGAGTCCTCAACTCAATACACTAACTCCATCCTTCGAATTTATACGAATAAGACAGTAATAAATTTTGGTCATTACCCCAAAGTCCTCAGAAGATTAAATAAAATTTGTTGCATCGACGATGCTGTCTATTGTTCACTCAAGACTTAGATATGCTAAACTACGTTGTCTCTTTCCCTCTCGCTCTATACATTCCCTCGGCAATATGTAAATGTGGCTGAATGGAAAGTGGGGGATTATGAAAATCTCGATCGACTCATTCGGTTGTGCGATGAGAAGAGCGGTTGGCGGATAAAGAGGAAGGGGAGTTGTTAAATTGCGTAGTCAAGAGTGGATGCGCAAATGAGAGTAAAGCGGAAGAAATACAGAAATATCTAATGAAAGAGACAGAGAGAGAAAGTAAAACGTAATCACGCATTGGTGAATTGTTTCCTCCGTCGATGTGAAGGGTCAAAGGGGTTCGCCTTTATTTCTCCCTGCACAATTTTCCCCAGAGTTCATCTACGAGACACCGTCGATATGGGTCTGTTGCTAGTGAAGAATCGAGGGAGAGTAATACTGAAGAGTTGAAACGATGAGTAGAAAAGAGAGAGACAGAGGAAGAAAAACGTGATGAAGAAAGTAAGGGAACCGGAAGAAAGGGGGAAATAAAACACCGAGTATGGCCTCATCGTTTTTCCCTTGGATATTAAATATTAATCCTTCGAAATTACTAGCGCACTGGCAATCTCTCTCTCATTCTCTTCCCCTCTTTCACTCTATTCTTCTTCCGTAGTTTTCTATCTGTACTTTCTTTTCTGTTGCTCACTCACGGTTAATATGTACTCAGCCCTCTCTTTCGAAAAATCCACCAATGACAAAATCAACCTATGAATGAAGACCCTGGTTCAAAAATGGCGTATGTCTTTTCATTGGGCTTCCATGGCTCGGTCCGTAATACTGAATATGGCTGTCTTGGATGAATTCTAGGGAGAAGAGGGCTAAGAGAAGTGAAAGAAAGAGAGGTTACTGTCTCATTCCGCACTCTAAGCAACGACGAGTAATCTAGGCGCCGGATTAACCCTCTGGCTCAAGATATCAGTCGGGGATTTAACGGTGTACCGCGTACTCCTCATTGTAACGAGGATAAAAGAGACTGATGTATTATACCTCAACCAGTTAGACCATCTCTTACTCCTTTTTTTTCTTTACTCATCCATTTCCTTTTGAGTTTTTACTTTCTTTTAATTTCCTTTTTATCCCCAGTGGGTTTATTTATTTTTTTAACGTCCACAGTCTTTGTATTTTCAGTTCACTGCACTGGGAAATACGTACTTCACTATAGGTATTTTAGCGCACTAAATGAAGATGGAAAAATAATGGAACAAAGCGTTTTTCCAGGGATAATTTGTGGGAAATGATGATAATAGCCATCTGTAAAATTTTGATTGGGCTTGAGGCTAGAATTTCGTTTAATAATTAATTATTCATCGAATCATTTACGAAGTTGGATGAATTACATAAAGAATGTGTTCTCCAAACAAGAATCTTTTTCAGAAAGTACGATGTTTCCAATTGTAAGCCAATTCACACATAATATTCATGAGAAAGTGATGAAACTATTGTTTACACATAATCCCACACATTGATTCGGGCAAATTATCAATTTATTATTCAACACGAGCCAGTTAACGTGTGAATGATGGTCATCCTACCGATTCAATATTGTATCGATTTGATGAATACAATGAAATTTATGACCAAATACTGTCTGTGTGCGTTCTTCACTGTATTATACCACGAGAACGTGGGAAGGATGATCCCGCGAATGGCCCGAAAGCATTTTCAAATGCACAATGATCAGTTGTCAGGCGTCAAAATGGCACGCGTGCCAGTAAACCCCATGGATGGGGATAGAATGTTATTCATGTGCGATGGGGCTTTTTGCTCTCTGTGTGTATGTGTTATGCTGAAAAATCACGTACTGCAATTCATTTGGTGTTAGGACGTATCACTTCATGCGAGATCGTACAATTGCACGGAGAGAAAGGGGTCATTCAAGAGTATTTAGAGGGTCTTCCATGTGCCAAACAACTTAACTGTATGTTTACGCTTGAGATTAAATTCTTCAAAACGTGTCTGTTGATAATTCACTTCTATTTTTCATTGGTTCTCACTCCATCCCCCAATTGAAAATAACGAGAGATGTCTGATCGATGAATACACAATGAAAATTGGTGGAAAAAGAAAAGGAAGCTGGGGCAAAAAAAGTAGTCACAGGATTAAAGTTCCGAGGATTCGTACAAAAGATTTAAAAATCCAATAACTCGTTATCGGTTTATGCTATAAATGAAAATGTAGTTTTAGGTGTTTTTTTAAAACTCTTTCTTTATGTCTCTTTTTCTATTCTTTTTTTAATCGTTTCTTTAAAGTTTCGAGTCAATTTCCATTGTTCTGGATTTTTGTTCATTTTTTTATTATTCAATACTCGTTCATTTCCCTTGTGTATACTCTTTAACGAAGTGAATTCAGGATTTTCCAGTTGTGACAATAATTGTTTTTCGTATTACTCCTGTTTTTTTTAACGATGGTGATAATTGAAGAATTGACGGTAATCAAGTTGGATACTCCGTCGTGAGTCTGCTTAGTTAAATCGATTGAAATTTCAAGGCAATCGAAATTTCATTTTGATAGTGGTTTAGGTAATTGCTCCGCTAGTACTTAAGATCTGGGTTTACCTTAATTTCCATGTTCTTTTGAGTGTTATATTCGTAATACGAAGGTGGTGATGCTGGGCGAGAAGTACACAAGTTTTTTCTGCGGTAAAACACTATACCGAGGAAACAAGAACCAAATAGTGCGGTAAGAACGAGGGTTATAGCAAGTGCATTAAGTGTCACGGTAGTACTTGTGAATTGTGTTGTTCTTTGGTGTAATTCGATTTTAGAGTAAACTTCTTCATTAGAACCGGAGCTCAGACCAGCGTAGCATGTCCATGTTCCATAATCTGCTGACGTCACTTCTGTTAAGGCAGGAAGAAAAATGAAATTTTTAGAAGCATGAGGATTTGAATAAGTCGACTTATGGAGATGGAAAAAATTGGTGATTGGGTATTACCATTTATCGTCAACGTGCACGTGGTATTATCATAAGATGGTGAATAACTAGATAGTGAATCTCGGTAAATCCCGTGTCCATTAGGACGTACCCATCGGCAATAATCAATTGTAGATTGAGCGGATGGGAAGGTACGGCAACTGAGTGATGCTACTGATCCTCGACTGATACTCATATTCTTCATCAATGGGATGAGTCTGGATTCTGCAACGAGAAATATTGTATTGAGTGATTGATATAAAATGGAATTGGAAGCAGTTGTGGAATTAATGTGCAACGATTGAAGAAATAATCTGATAGAATGTTTCGAGCGTAGTATTTACATAATCGCCTCGAAATTCGTAAGTCATTTAAGTGTACAGAGTGTGTAATTACAAGATCAATTGCTGAGGCCTTCAGTTATTCCGATTCAATAGTTTACCGCAACTATTTTGACATCCCAAATGATCCGCAAAATACACTCCAACAAGTTACGAAGTTAGTTTACAGAATTAGTTGACACTCAAATTAATTGAACCATCGTTGCGGAGATTCGATAGACTCGAACAAGAACAAATTGCTATAAAAAAATTGACGGTCTAAATTGATCTCTAAAAATTTCGTCATTAAATTGGTTCATTCGTCGTACGGAAGTTGTGCATACAAACCAGTGACCGTAACCGGAACTATCGTCTCTACTTCCGCGTTGCCAACAACACCGAGTCGACAGCTCCAATCACCGTTGTCTGTATCGCCGGCATTTTCAACTATTGCACCACAAACGCCCATTGACAAACCCTCTCCATTGTAACGCAGAAAATTTTCTCCACTTCCGGTTTTTGTTACTGAGTACATAGTGCCATTTGGACTTCGCAACCAGCAGTATCTCAATGGTGTATCAGTTTGACATTTTATCTGGATTTCGGCGAAAGAATTTCGATGCGTAAATTATTTTATATTCTATATTGTGTTTAAATATGAGATGAAACAATCACCGTAAATCCATCACCACGTTTGACGAAAACTTCTGAACTGGATGCTTCTGTTTCACTAATCTTTCCTTCTCGTGATTCTAAAACGTTTATTATACCGTGCCTGACGCTTCCTTCCCGTCTCATCGAGCATTTCCACAATCCGTAGTCACTGCTTGATGGATTACGAATCGTGAGCCCACATTCAGCCTTTTTTGGATAATCGGAATTCCCGGATGCACTGAATCCGTTTCCGTAATATTCGTAACTAATGGAAGATAGTGAAGTCAATAACGTTTCAATCAATTTCTTGGTAAAAAAATCAACGCTTTATTCGTTTCATTCTTTCAGCGGAAATCAAATTCTCTTACTTGCCATCTCCCATGCTGGGACGTAGAGAGAGAATTGTACCATTCGGCATTTGAAATGTGCAACTGTTGAGCGATACCAATCCAGTTCTGCACAGTAAATTGATCCCATCCTCGGATCTGGATACTGACATCTCGATCGCCTCCGGATCTGAATAATGAAATACGGAAAATGATTCCACAAGTATTTTATAATAACGAAATACATCTTTATAAAGATGATGCTTCAGTTATATGAACTTACTCCAAACTTCAACAATGATATCCTCCACCAAAAGATTCATCCTGTATGGCACTCCATAGCGCGCTTTCCAAACACCAGCATGCGCGTCATCTACGTTATTCACTTCGTATTTGCATGATTCATCTGTTAAATCAATGACAACACCATCTGGTCTCACTACTTCACAGAATACATTGGAGTGTTGATACAATTCAATACTTCCTTGACCTCCACGATGCCAGAACAAATGGTGCTACTTGAAACACGTAAAATTAATTAATCCTTTGGTCAAGTCAATGAGAATACGTTAATATCCATTTAGTAAGATTATTACTTATTTGAAGTCATTTTCAGTAGTAGTGTACTGCAACGATTTATTCATTAGTATTGATCTATAAGCACTTGAATCATGTTGTGCATGCATTACGATGCTCAACCGTTCTCATTTATCACAACAGAAACCATTGAATAGTAATGAGTTCATAAAGATATATTTACCGTGGTTAGATGTTCTCTATCCGAATGCGGTTTGATGGTGAACTGACTAAAAACTTGTTCGTAATCCCCTCGCGACTGTTGCAATATCCATGTACCTACTCGACTTTGATCAACGCGCATTCTAACGCCACAAGTGTCAAAGAGTTCAATACCTTCACTTTCATCGACATCATTATTAATGAGTTCATAATTCGAACCCTGCACATGAATCAGAAATAAATTGATTAATATTACATCATTCATCTTGAAAGCAATGATATAATCAGACTTTGAAGTACCTTATTATTTGTAAGTAAACATGACGTCGGATTCTTGAAGGTTTTCGGAATGTAGAAAGTCGCATAACCATTGTTCATCGTAACACTCTGGGCCGGTAGGGCTTGAAGTTCCTGAAAATTCATTTTCAGTATAAACAAATTCAACGTTGAGAGAAACCTGAATTGTGTAGTTTCGATGCCTAATTTTAGTTTCTCTACATGGAGAAAAATTCCCAGGAAAAATTAACGAAAGATCTTGGTAAAAATTACTTAACCTTCCGAAATCGTGGGACATTTCGTGATGCATACAAAATATTGAAAAATTTGGTGGTAATTTCTCACAAGTGTTCGTCAAAAAGTCACAGGGGTACATGAAAAAAGGCGCTGTTAACGCGTCAAAAATTGCTGAACCATGTTCGTCGAAATTTCGCGTGAATTCATGAATTTTTCATCTGTGTTTGTTGGTTTTTCGTCCATTCTTATTACTTTTTTGTATACCTAGTGAAATATCCCGCATTTGCTAGGAAAGTTCGGTACTTTTTCCTGGGAATTTCTCTCCATGTAGAAACATCATATCCGTTTCTTCAAGAAACGCAAACCACGTTTTTAGGAAAACTAGAATTAGGTATCAAAACTACGTAATCCACATTTCTTCCAACCCGATTGCCGCAATCGTGGAATACGTTTCTTTTACTACGAGAATTCGGTATTTTTTTCGCGTGCATGACGATTTCTCGTTTACCTGCTGAATTCCTAATTCGTAGATGTCATTTTCCTGAACTACTTCCTCGATACCTTCGTCCGAAGTAATTTTCAGCAAGCTTGTAAGAATCCATGTTCCACTATTTTCCCATCGTAAAGATGTAATGAAGAATGTACAACTGGCACCGCCTTTGTAATCTCCGTGCGTCAAATTCATACGTGGATAAATTTCATAGACATTGCCATTGTTTGTGGCAATACATTGGATGACTTTTCTACCCTTGTGATATGAGTTGAATTGTACGTAATTGCCGAGATGTGAATCTATTCTTTCTACAGGTACTGGCGTAGTTATTGTTGATAGTTCAGTTGTTACTTCTTGCGGCGTTGTTTCCACTGTTACTGGCTCCGTTGTTGGCTCGATTGTTGGCTCAATTGTTGTGGTTTTCTATAACGTGAACAAGAAAAATTATCGACGAAAAATGACATCACTTTGATTCTACAAAATCATAACTTAGTGAAAACGTAAACTTCATGAACAAGTAATAATTATTGCGTAAGGAGCGCCATTCAACATCATAACTGACATTTCCGCGGCATTAAACACCACAATTACACAACTCTAATATTAATTTCACAGTCGGTACCTCTTTGACATGCAATAGAAACGTCATTGTCTCGACTACTTCATTCTGAAAAATATTATTTGGATAATTTTTCTGTCTGATGGTCTTTCCAAGTAAGTCACTATAGTCTATTTTCCTTCGTGAGATAGTTGAGTATTTTTAATTTCAAATCCACAATAATTTATGTCTTTGTGATCAGCAGTAGTAAAATTTAAGTTAGGATATATTTCATAGTAAGTTTCGTCATTATGAATAGCAATACATTTTATTATTTTTCCATAAGTGAAAATCGTTTCGAATTGCGTTACACCACCGACTAAAGTTCGCAATGGATAGACTTCTTCTGTATTTATGGTAGTTGATTGTGATTCAGAATCGACTTGCAATAAAAATTAACGCATAAATTATAGAAGTGACATGACATACCGGAAGATCGTAAATTTTCAGCGTAATCTCAGAAATCCCGCTTGGATTTTCACTGATTTCATTCCCTTCTGAACCGAAGAATTTGATAGTCCAATTGCCAGCATCTTCGGGTTTGACGTTAGTTAATAAAAATGAACACGTTGTCTCATAATTCCAAAGAGGATATTTTATTCTAGGATGATTGTTCGATGGATAAAATTCATAAGTTTTATTAATTCCAGATAGATCAACATGTTCGACGATACATCTTCTGCAATTGATTCCCAAATTGGCAGCTGTAAATGCTTGGTCTTTATCAAGCCAAGTTCCTGTGATGAGGAGCGGTCCTGAAACAAATATTTGATCTCAAAATCAATTTGGTGGCTATTGAATTCAGTGATTATGGAGATTGTTGAATTACTTATGAGACAAAGGAATTAAATGGCATGAACCGAGATGATAAATTCGATCAAGATGGATGAATGATAGATCATTAACAGTCGAATAAGTGACATTTAGATCGATAGCATTTTAATAATTGGATCTGTTGAAATGCACGATGAGAAATCCTCGAAGCTAATCTCACAAAGGAAAAGAAACGTTATTTGGATTTCTCCGGAGACCTGATTTAGGTTTTCTAGAAGTCCGATATATTTTTTTTTGGAATCCTGATTTAGATTTTCTGAAGAACACAAGCGGATTTAATCCGTGAGAGAAACCTTAATCGGGTTTCAGGGAACCCGGAATTAGGTATCAAAACCACCCAATCCAGCTTTCTTACAACGCAATTCCCGAATTCTGATTCACAAAAAATGATCTATGCATTTTTGTTCCACCACTCTTTTTATTCTTGGGAAGAGCAATTAAAGATCAAAGAATATTTAATGCTTCTGAAAATCACTTTTTAACATTTAATTACTTTCTCTACAAAAATGGCATAGAACGTTTTTCGTAGATCAAAAAGTTCTCTCCAAAAAAATCAGTAACGGTATCATTCTGAAGTTAATATTTTTGATGATAAAGCCGTTCAAATATGTACGATTCAGTTTTCGCCCCAATCCGTCCAGAAATTTCATTGTTTCCGAAGTTGCTCTCCAAATAAATTCAATTTAGTGAAATCCTGGAAAGTCTTATTCATTACTTTACACAAAAATCCGCGTATACTTAATTTTCTCCTCACCCATTCGAATAATTCTACACTTCAAGCGCCGCAATGAATGCAAAAATTTCAGTGTTCCATAAATATCCAAGTTCAGAATAAATTAAATTGATTCAGTTGAGCTAAAGTAACGGTCAAATTTATTGTCGATCGAAGTGAAAAAGGATTTGAAAAAAAACCGTGAATAGGTGGAAAAGAGAATAATACTAAAAAAACTCAGAGAGAATGAAAAGCCTGAACAAGCGACGGGCGTGTATCTCGTCGAATAGTAGACGTTGGCGGAGTTCAAATGGTGTGTGAGAGAATGGGTGGAGGAGGGGTATGTTATATGCATGGAAAGCCGGAAAGGGTTGCCGGTGGGTTCTTCCGTTTGGTTTTCAGGGGGATGAGCCATTGCCCCAGGGGAATACAATGGGTTACACTGAAAGGGACGACACCGAATTGTTTAAAAACAAAGAAAAAACAAATTCACTGAAAAAAAAACACAAGTGTAACAAATGAATTCAGTGAACTTCACCTGATAATCCAGGAATTATGTAAGATAGTAATACTAGTGCACGGAATAAGCCCGAGAGTAACCCAGAGGCCCTCATAACTTGTTCGTTTACAAAGTAACTTTGAGAGAATGATGCGAAGAACAATTCCTTTTATATCACGATAACACATCGAGCATATAGTATTAGGCCATAGTACATACATTATCGTTGGCTCCACAATCTTTCCGTTTCCTACCTGTTGATTAAGAAAACATTCATATTGACTTAACTGTTTCAACAAAGCATCTCAGATATGGAATTTGAAATTCGTCGGAGTGAAAATGAAATTGTGAATTTCTCGTTCTGCTTCTTCATTATTTTAGCTTCTATTGGAAATTTATTTATTGCACAATAAAATTTTAATTCGCATGAACTGTCATTTCCAGTAAAATTCTCAATTACGAATAATATTTGATTATCCAAGATGTATTTTTAAGTTCCATCTCCGATGAGACATAAAAGATTCTTGGGAATGTGAATATGCAATGCATAAACTCATTTGAGTTATTTAAATTATCGATATCGAGGAATCCTAAATGCGCCACTGACCCACTCCATTCCTCGACATTTCATTCCATTAGACATTAATGAATCTGAAAATATATTCCGTTGAATTGCAACACACTTAATCTTTAAACTTCAAGTGAGCCCACGAATTTTGAAAATTTCTTACAAGATGAATTCCAAGGCCCTAATGTTAAAACGCGCGATATTATCAAATTCCTATTATCAAATACGTGCCATCAGTAGAACATTTTATTTCAATCACTCGAGAAAGAACTTACTATCGATAACAATAAATGTTTTCGGTTGATGTCATTAAACCATCAGTTCCAATATTTTTCTCATATTCTTCATTATCTTCCATTCTCTTTGTTTCATACATTTCTTTCTATATGAAAAAAAGGCGAAAGCAAAAAAAAACCTAAATCGATTGGCCCACGCTGTGCTCACATGGGAAAATCCACTTGGTTAAAGGGAATTACAGTATTCTCAGTGGAATTTATCCACGTATCCCATTTTGCGAATAGACGCAGTACAAAGTCCGAGCAAACGAACAAAAAGGAGGGAAAACCCATGAAAAATCAACGTTCGAACATTTCGAAATGTACATTGTAGCTCAGTTGATAAAGTCCATTTGGTGAATGTCCCTTGCGTCATCAGCCAATCCCATTTGAGATTAGAGATTGGCGTGAATTGTGTTACCCCCTTGTGGGGCTAAGGCGTTTGTATCAAAGGCAAATTTCAGCGGCTTGAGTTCTGGAGTAGGAGGGATTGCAGAGAAGAGGATACACAGAGAGAGAGGGAGCTTGTGGACGCATACACCCGTAATTAATATGCCTGATGGGGGTTTCCAAGTCGCATAGTCGATTACCATAATCTTATTGCGGTATACTATCCCTCTCTATGAATCTATATATCTGTCTCTGTGTGTCCAATGACAGATTCATGAATGCGTTGATGCTGTCTATACGACACACTGATAATCAATTAAGGAAGTTGAATATTGAAGGGAACATCTTGATGATTATTGAATAATTTTCATCCTAAATTGACGTTTTATTTTCAATTTGAATCTACAATATCCCAAACTTGATTCAATTCGATCAATATTGAAGGTAAATAAGTCTATTATTGATTTAGAATGCAATATGAACTGTGCATTGAAAAATTCAATATTTAACTTTACATCCTCCAATTTTCACAAATTGTATCAACAATCTCGCTTTTCAAACGCAATTGAATATTGAAAATTGGAAATAATTAACATTATGCCTGAATGGGATTACAATGCAATAACATGATTTTTTTTCGTGAAAATTTAATTGCACAACTTCATTCCAATGAAAATCCCTCAACGCATGACCTGGTACATATTATTATGAATATTATTCTCCTATTATTTTTACGATGCGAGCCGAGTACGAGAGTCTCCAAGCATCGCACTCGACGCTTGTGATATTATTTTTTACCTTCGAGCCGTGATATTTACGGTATTGAGGACAGTGCATGGGCAGTGATAAAAAAGTGGAGATAAATCTATATATACATGTGTTTTTTCATGCCACTCTTTATTACGCTTAAATTATGATTACGCAGTAAAAGGAGTCAAAAGGTGTCGCACGTAGAATGTGGCTCGCGGCTATGTGTACGTGCAAAAAAATGTTGTTCATTTCACAATCTATGTATTCAAATGAATCATTAATGCGCAAGGTTTTAAATTGCACTCTTTTTTTATTACCTTTATACCATTTCCCGTTATATTTCTGAATTAACTGCGTTAAATACGAGCAGCCATTTATCAGGTATATAATAGAGACGTTTGCCCTCTTGGCCATATGTTGCACAGTGATACAAATAATAACACATATCCCCATTTCTCTCTCTTACTCTTCTTCTCTCTTTCTCTCTCTCATCACACAATTCCAAAAACCATGGCACAAGCCAAAACGTGAAAGGCTGATGAGATACAATGAGCATTGAGTTGACGCACTGTTAAATGGCCCACCCATTTCACAATACATATTCTGAAACTCCGACAAATAGCCCAGGAAAACGGCTTGCTGAGCGCAGTTTGTATCTACAATGGTACAAAACACTTTTGTGCATGTATAGAGCGGGAGAACGGGGCAATACGTCTGGAGGGGCTGAAGCGGGTAATAGGGGAAAGGGGAGGGGGTTTGTGTGTACAGTGTGGATATAGATATGGATATGTTGCACTAGTTTTACACATAACTCTGCGTGCATTGGAATACAGGAAAATCGATCTTTATATGATCTAATGTTTTTTGACGTGAGATAAAAAATAAATCTGAATGATATGAATGAGCTGGAAAAATTATGCCGAAAGAAATAATGTTTCTCGATGATAACATCAACTTTATTACCATTAATGTGGTACTACCTTTTTTTTATTTATCTCTGGGTAGTGTAAAAATGAAAACATAATTTATCGCTGGGAATAATGAATTCCAGGGAGAAATTGTGTTAAGAGATTTGCTATGTTAACACGATTTATATCGTTTTTTTTCTTCTCTCGTCTTTTTCCTTCATATTTTATTCAATTGTAGTCCAGATACGTTGGCGATGGAGATATCTGTAGTAATTAATTATTAACACAGAGGAGAATTTCCACGTCAATCCTGTTACACAGTTATAGCCATTGAATTATGACCAAATAATCTTCTGAACAATTATTCATTTCCAAAACTTCGGAATAGCCCACAGTGTTTGATTACTCAATACGCGATATCCCCTGATTTACCTAATTCAAGTAAATAGAATCACGGTGACTATAATGATACAGATGTAGTCTATCTTCCTAGCTTCGTGTTACACGATGCCGCAGGTGCTTGGATCCCCCATATTTGCACAATAATAGGCATCACAACAGAGAGAGGGACAAGAGTTTGTACCGATGACCGTCTGCGTGCCGCGGTGCATACAATTGCAGTGACAGGTACCTCTCCCTAGTATATATTCAGTCATCAACAGATAACTAGTGTGCGTGAAATTATTGGGAAAGGGCGACGGGGGAGGAGGAAGCGCGGGGGAAAAAGCAAACCTCGATATTCAGGTTAGCGACATATTTCCAATGATGAAGTATTAACTTTGGAATCGGTATTTCCACAATTTCCAGGATAACCGGAAATGAAACTGTGTCGTGGGTGTATGGAAAAAGGAAGGAAGAGGAATGGATGAGGGTGGGAGGAGAGAGAGGTTGAACTAGGAATATAGAATATACGCGTTGGAATATTTACCTCCGGATTGTTCATCCCTACCTATCGTATCACATACAAACAATGTCCAGACTTCGTGTATCTGTATAGAGATTTGGTTTTCGTATGAAGTTGCAGTTGTTACTGTAAAACGGACTGCACACGGTACGCGTATCGACCGAATGTAATTCGGGGTGTACCGCATGCGTTGTTTGGGCTACGTTACTAGAGGGAAAGAGAGTGAGCCTGCGGTTTCGTCCAGTGGAGAAGAGTATCCTATTTGTATCCTTTATCTTCTCAATTTTGTTGGTGTATTATTATATTTTGATTAAAGTGGGGAAAAATATGAATTTATCGTTAATTCATATTTTATTATTTGCATAATTTATGGTTGTGTTCAATAAATTTTGAGTTTTCGTACTGGTAAAATGGTAATTAAAAGGAAATCAGTTTTTAGCTGCTGACTCTGATTATTCAATTAATGTTTCATTTGCTGACCCAATAATTAACATTTCCGTTTGAGCTATTTATTATAGAATCATAAGTGGTAATATAATTTAGATTGAGAGATGAATTATTTATGAATTTTTATACTTCCGAAGAAATGCTTCCCGTTAATTGACAATTAACTAACTTTCAGGGAGAGGAAAGTCGATTGTAATGATGCATATAAACTGAATGCTTCATGAAATTAATTTGAACATGAATTTTTCAATGAACTTCACCAATCTCGTCTGCATACAATTACCGAATAAATTGAACGGACCGTGAATATTTAATTTTAACAGGGGAAATATTTTTGACATTTTAATGGCGTATTAATATCAGAATAGCGTATTATTATGAGCGAAACGGAAGAAAATACAGCCGAGTACCGATAGGTATTTAAAGAATAATTGCCATCACAGTTGCCAACATGACTGACCCAATTCTTCATTCTCAGCATCTGTTGTCCCCTGCGATAATCCTCCAGCTTGGTAGAAAAAAAATACAGAATGAGAAAGATCAAAAAAATAGTATCCTTACGTTGAATATAAATCCGAGATTGTTGCTGTGTAGTTTGAAAAAAAGTGGGGCGAGGGAACGGATATCCCGAGATTATCGCGGACGATATGTTAGACTATGTGTACACGACATATACGACACCTATATGCTAAGAGATTATGGCCATTGGATGGCTCCTTCTCTACAATGGGTGAAAGAGGACAAGTACTTTGGTTATACCTATATAAATTAATTGTACAGTAGTGTTTTCAGAGGGGTTGGTTTTGGTTTCTCTCAAGTGCGGGCTCAGTCTCTTCTCTTCTTCATCCCCCCGGTTTTCTATCCCGTTCCTGCCTAGATTAAGAGGGTTAGTTTTTGTTGGATTTGCACAACAATGCACGAACGCAAACGGCATGTGCTAGAGAATATCCCGAATACATAAGTTTTAGCTTGGTGAACCACACGTATAAACCATTGGGGGAATCCTTAATCCCCGATGCCTCTCCAATTTGATACATTCGAATTCACTTGGAATTAATTCTTTTTTTCTCTTTCGCTCTTCATCCCTCCTACCGACAGCTATTTTATTATTATTATAATCATTTGGTGAAAGGAGGCAGTGTATGTATTGCTTACAGCAGACATCCGTCAGAACATGTGATTCAATGTCTACAGCATCCGGTACAAAAACAATTTTATTAATTTTTTTCACTCTGTGGATATTTCATACAACGGATTTGAGGGGAAAAATGTGAAATTACTGTTTCTCGTTGGATACAACACGTTGGAGAGAAGGAGAGAGATAGAGAGAGAATGAAAAGAATTGGGACTATCATAATGAATATTTTTTTGTGTTTTTGAAGGAAAAAAATATGAAAAATAAAAACTGCATGTTTTCCCTTTTTAACCTTTTTTCGCGGACAGAGGGAGCTCCATAACTCACGATTTATTTATTTTTTATTGTTTAATTTCCCCTGAGGAGAAAGAATGAAATATTTTTCAACAGTTATAGTGCATGCTAGGTGATTTGATTCTAAAAATTCTAATGGAAAAAAGGGAACAGAAGAAAAAAGAACTATTATTAACAACGTAATAATTTACAAAGAAACAAAAGGGTAAAACATGACTAAAAAAACATGGGAGTATCAAATATTCACATTTTTTGTGGAGAAAAACTAGAGTACAGTGCTTGAGAGAGGGAGAAGGAAAAAAACCATGTGAATAAATAAAGTTGGAAAAAAATCCCCGATCGCTTTGGCCTGATCGTGAAATACAATAGGCACATATACAAAACTATGTGCCTTTGGAAATAATTCCGGGTTCGGTCAAGCGTTCGAGAGTTTGCGGACGGTTTGTATGGTGCGCGTGTAGGAACCAGAGGTTAAAATCAAATTTAAAAGAATGACTAGCCACAGAGAGCAGTTATTTCTCGAGTGTATAGTACAAAAGCCTTTTGAATCTCTGCACTTTTTTCCGTTGTTTTGCTGTTGATAACAAAAAAATGACGGAGAGAAACAAAAAGGATTTGGCAAGAAATAAATCTTTACGATTTTTTTCTTTGATTATTGTATTTTTCAATTTTAATAACGGACTTCAAGAGGTATTTATTATGTTTTAAATTTCTCTATACTTTCAATTATCGTTTTTTTCATCTCCCAAATGAATCAATGTCGCTGATGACTCACTGTTGCGTACGAATCACTCTAATACACTCGGGGGCGTCGATTCGTCCACCGTGATTTATACTTCACTTTCATAAAAGGGAAAATGAAGAAAAAAAAACCGTCACCTCCCTAACTTGTGCATTGTAATGCTAGTAAAACTGGTTGGTATGAAGCGCGCACGTTTTGAATTATGCACCATAAATAACAGGCAAATGGTTTTAGCGCAAAAGGGTCCGAGGGACTTTAAGTGTAAATGGAGGTCTCGTGCGAGAGAAGCGTTTTTCGCAAGTGTAATTTAGTGATATTGTGCGTGTGCGGTATTTTTTCAACCTTTGTACGCTCATTCACAGAGGACCGAGAGAAAAAGAATATAAATAACAAAAGAAATTGAAATGAAAAAAGGAAAACCATACAAAATAGCCTGAGTTTAACTTTTGAAACGATCAATAACAATTTAGAGGGAAGCAAGTTAAATTATTAAGGTGAAAATTAGTGGGTAATTATTATGGACAGGCTAAATTGCGCGGGCTTTTTGAATTAACTTGCCCCCAGAGCGGTATTAAAATACAAGCAACAGGGCATCTAATCCGAAGACCGTTTGATGGAAATAAATTTTGTTTACCTCAAAATGTTGGCGATCCTCTTTGCAGTCGTATGTGCGACCATTATTTTAATTGTTGCCGACCTTATGTTTTTGTAGCCTCCCGACCACCTTAATTACATCTCTCGCTCCGGGCGCATCAAGACCCCGCAGAACGAATTCTCATCGTATCTACTAACACATGAAGAAATACGAAATACACGTACATAACACAGTTGCTGAAAAATTTTCTCTTCCACTTCATCATCTTCTCCGAATCCTTTTAAACTTCACGCTAATTTCATTTCAGTCATTTCTATCCAACTCCCCCAATTCCCTTGGCACATTGTATTTTATATGTTTTTATTTATTTCTACTGTTTCTCCATCGCATGAAGTGATGTTTCTTTTTTTATCCATCATTTCTTAACTCAAACTTTATTTTTTTTCACGTGTTTTTTTATTGAATGTGATTTTTTGCCGTTGCCTTTTTTACTCAGTTAATTCACCGTACAAAATCAAATTATTTTGTTCGTCGCTCTGTTGTAGAAGTCTGTACGCTATAACTTCGACTGTTGACCGAAGAACTAAAAAAAAGGCAATGTATAAAAATAAAAGTTTGGACACGTAATTTGATCACGAGAGCGTGGATATATCGAACATCTAGCGAAGCATACTCTCTCTTTCTCTCACTTTGCTTCTTTTTTTTCGGGTGTGTGTAGGTGCTCTGGGAAATATGAACGAGCACACCAGTTTGTGCAAACAATTTTCATACGCCCCGTCACACCTTACTTCATTTGATCACGGCAAACAGCTTGGGGGTGGCTTCGGTCTGCATCGTCCAAACGTTTTTTTTTTTTGATCCTTCGTCCACTTTGAAACACTTTTTTTTATTATTTTTATACCACATTCTCTTTTTTTTGGACATTGGGGTGTAAAAAGCGCGTTCGCTGACGCCATTTCGTTCACGTCAAAGAGAGTGTGTGGTATTTTAGTTTCGCCTGTTGCGTCCCGAAGGTCTCTGGTACATGCTTCAATTTTTATTTTCCCCGAGAAAATTAAACTCTTTCTCTCTCTCTCTCGTTGTGTCAATTAAATTGAATTAAAATGTGGGAAATATGAATTACTTTTTTTTTCGCTGCATAATTGGAAAAGTTTTCCGTGGTAAAATTGATATTCTTGGGTTCCAATTATAAATACACGTAGTGGAAATGCAAAAATCACCGAATAACATTTTATATTTATATTGAAAAAACCTTTATATTCATTGGTTTTCCCAATGAATAGAATTTTCACGTGGTTTTTTTTTCACCCAAAACCCCTCATTTTTTCACAAGAGAGAATCGTTTAATCAACGATTTTTCTTTATAAAAGAAGAGACAATGGGCTTTGGAAATTTTCATGGAAATTTGATGTCAGGGCCAGCCTCTACTGGTAGACGTGGGCTCAGTGAAGCGTTAGTATCTGGCATTACCATCCCCGGGATACAGATAAGACGTTAGTGGCGCCCACATCGGTTCGCTCCACAGATTCTGATAAATTATATGAAGAGAGGGAGACAGAGAAGAAAAAAACAAACGAAAGAGGAAAAAAAACCTGCAGAACGACAGGGCGCCCGGCTCACCCGAAAACTTGAGAGACGTAGGCTCTGACATATTACGATTTTTTGGATATTATTTATGCCTCTGGGCGATTTATACAGAATTGCCATAAATTGCCACGTGTTCTTCATGTATCCGAACATCTGTCAAAAAGTATAGGGAATATTATACAACAAAAAATTCTTCGGCGCTCATTATAATGAACATGCCGACACTGAAGATACCACTGCTGTCAGATTGATCGGAGTTAATCTCCGATAAAAAAATCAAATAGAATGAAACGAAATTACACGATAATCTTTCTCTCTCTGCCTTTTTAATATGACGTAAATTTCGTGATGATGATCTTGAGGAAAAAAATGATATCATTAGCGATCTAGAATTTTTTAGAGAAATAGATTAATGGAGTGCTGATTTAATAATAATTATTAGCATACATCGAATGTTAATTCATGTAAATTAATTGTAATGTAGAGTTTATAAATTAAATATTCTCGTTCGTGAAATAAGCAGACGAGAAGAAATGAACCATTCAATCTTTATCGCAATTAATTACTCCATCAGTTTGGTCATCGATTCATTGATCAACGAATAAATTGCGGTTGTTGAAAAAGTAAATATCATTCTCCATTTATCAATAAAAAAAGTATTGAAGAAATGTTTTTTTCCAATCAATTTCAATAATTTTTTCACTCTAGGATAATGGGAAGAGGGAACCACATTGATTTCAGTGGTTTCCTTCTCACTGAATAAATTTTCAGTTCAAACCACTTCGTAGTCTGCTTTAGACTCTTGGTTACATGGTGAGGGAGAGATATACAAGGACAAAGAGCCACAGGAGGTACTGGATGATGTTGCACCACGGGAGATGTAACTCCCTCTCTACCCTCTCTCGATAACTCTATCTCACTCCTCCATTTCTTACTCTAAACTCATGGTATATGTAACTCCCGAGTATACACCAATTCGCCTTGGTTTCCATCCCTCAGTTTAGAATATTCGAGACTCATCAAGAGGTAACCGTCTTTAACGGCTTGCGCTCTTGGATAGGAACGTTGTATCCAAGTAGTTGCAAGAGGAGGACTTGAATATTGATCGACGTCATAATTGAGAATCAACGCTCAGTGACACATTCAACCTGGTATACTCTATTAATTAAAAGTTAGGGGGAAAACTTTGTTGACTCCGAATCTCAATGCGCCACGAAATATTCCAGGGATTTTTGTACTTATAAACTGAGAAAAAAGTTTAGGTAAAAAATACTAAATATTTGTTTGACGAGTTCTAAGAAATATTTTGTTAACTATTTAAAAATGGGTCAATTTACTGAATTTTGTTGATTCAAAGAGATCAATTGGTTGATTGAAAAGTTCAGCTGTTTGAATTGATAAAATTAAGGAGATTGAACCATTTTTAAAATTATTTGGAAAAAAAGGCGGGAATTATTTATCTTACAATCATAAATCGGAATGTTGTTTTTACTACAATAATATTATTATTCAAAAATACCTTATTAATTTGAAGGAGAGTAAGAATTCGATCTCATTAAGACGTTTGTAATAAATATTTTATATACTCTAAAGGCTGTGTCTTATTTAAAACATTTCACTACAAAAATATTTGTTAAGGACCAGTCAAAAAAATATTCAGTATTTTTCATCCACATTTTTTTCTCTGTGTATTATTATCATCTCGTGTCACTTTTCCTCGAGTGACATACTTGTCATGGATATCATGTATTTGAAACTTTTAATTGGTGAAATGTTGGGAAATCGAGAAAATTAGGCCACGTAAATTGAAAATAATTCGAGATTTCATGATAGCAGAAGTGAGAAAATGAATATTAAATGGCCATCAAGGAAATTCTCCATTGAAAAATTTTCAAGTAACTACCATAATCTAATTTTCGAGAGCTTCATATATTTGATTATGACATTGCTAATGTATATGAATAATTGAACGTTTCATTGACAGAATTAGAATGAACTCATTTCCAACGATTGAATATTCTTATTTTATGAAGTCCTATCTTAAAAATTTGTATGTTGCGCTTCTTTTTTGGTGGTCGAACATCGCGTGACCTAACTGTGATGGACATCCAATACGTAGAGACGCCTTTGGGAAATAATCAACATGACCGAGATCGAGGTAGTATTGGTATGTGTGTATCTATAATTCATTTCACCGATATCAATGACATAAGTTAATTCATGAGAATCAATATTTATGGAATTGGACTGCATACATAAACTATATGAATCAACTTAGATACCGATTTTCTGAGAAATTCTATTATATTACGAACTTCAAGTGTAGCCTGTATGAAAAAAACTGTTTTCATTGGAAAAGAATAATTTTCATACAATTCAGGTTGTTTGGTTGAGAATCGATCTTCATATCGTCGCCCTAGAGTCAAAAGGGCGTGAGTGCCATTTTTTAAAAATCTACGAAAATGCACATTCATTCATTGAATGTACATTCATTTTTTCAAGAGAATATTAACTTACGCCCTTTTATCATTCAGCAAGAAGAAATGGTACTTACGCCCTTTTGAATCGGTTCTTTCACTATCAATTCCCGATTTTTTGAATCAATATTTGACAGTCGATGGATGAGTCGAATTGAATCTCTCATGAGGAGATGGATTAAATTTTTTGTTGCCACTGACAGAGTAAAAAATCAGAACTTTTCAATTTTTCTTTTTCCTTTTAATCTAGAGTAGCGATCACTAGGTATCACTATAGTTTACCAATTATTGCTGCTGCTTCAAATTGCATTCTTTTAAATATTCATTTCCATTATAATTTGATGTTCAGATCATACCCCCTTTCTTCTTCTTATATTCCTCTTATTGAATTATCGGATAAAGGACTTCGAAATAATAGAAGGTCTTTCTTTCAATTTTCCATTCATTAATTACTAGTACACAGGAGGTATATCTTCACTTCTTGAGATATCCCCTGGGACTAACTTTTGGTAACCTGACCGATACGTATGACACATCCGATTCTGTGGCCTTCTTACGTCATTTTGAAGCATAAACTCTCAATTTAAACATTTTATTAATTAGTTCTTTCTTCTCTGAAAGACTGAAATAAATAAGAAAGTGCAAGAATGAACAGAGATTAGTCTTTGAATATGGCGCCACACGCGCCTGATCTAGGCATAATAATTTAACAACTCTAATTTCATCATGATAAAAAGAATTTTGAATCGGAAGTTAATAGTTGAATTCTGCAGTAATTTATGAGAATCGAATAGCCATGAATATTTTTTCCCTACTCAAATATTTCTGCTTATCTGAACTAATAAGTACTAAACAATATAGATATTGAATTTCAATATTCTGATTTTTTTTTATGCGTTTCAAACAATACAGCTTATGCCGCTGAATATTCTGAATTATATTGAATATAACTATTTGTATAATCACATCACTTTTTTTATCCTACGATTCTTCTATTTAGAAAAACTAATGAAACAGTTGAAAGGCTGAAAAAATCCATTCTTCAGTCTTCGATTCGGTGCCGAATCGCGAAATGGTAATGCGATGAAATTGATTCAGATTGATTTCTTTATAAATCGAACAACCCTCCAATTTACACAGTTAGAATTTGAAAACAGCGCCATTCTCTTTACCTTTGAATCGGCCATGTTGAAAAATTTATTAATGAATGGTTTTGCCAATCGCTCGCCCCATTTACGCGGCAAAATTTGGAATTGCTTTCCAAAAAATCGGATTAGTTCACATTCTTTCATAATAAATATTAAATTCATACACAAACCATCTAATTCCGCCATTTAAGATAAATCTAAATTTCCCATTGAAAATAACTCATCTTAATCACATCACACCGATAAAATCATTAAATCCATAATCGTGTATTTCACGGAAAATGAACAGTATAGGCCAATAACAATCGACTGGAAAATCATTTCTCATACGCATGAAATGTCCACTGAGTATCATATGATCCACGTACTCGTTGTCGGGTCACGTCACACCAAGCACATAATCATCCAAGCTTGGATTAAATCGTTCATTACGTAACGTATAGGGATATATACTTGTTTTTGGCTCTGCATCACAATACTGAGATGCATTGTATTTCCGTTGGGGTTATTAAGCTTTTGGGGAGGGCTTGGGACGATGCCCACGTAATTTCACTACCGATACAATGTATACTAGAATATCCACCCCCAGCCACCCTCTATACTCCGCTGATCTATTAGCTTTGGATACAATGTATATGGCAAATCCTAAAATATAATCCGTTATTAGTTAGTTAATAGGCTTTAACTAGTACAGGTAAACCTGAATTCAGAGAGGCCATTATCACATATAATCATTGTTCCAAGCACTTTGTGAACATTACTTAATTTATAACGCGCAATTTATTAATGCATTTAATTTACCAAAGTATATAAAATAATTTTTATTTCCTCAAGAAAAAATGAAACATGAAACTCAATATTGAATATTCTCTCATTAACGGGGGATTATTAAAGTTAAATTATCAAATTAAAATTGCTAAATCTCAGAGTTCTTTCACACCAATTACGTGGTTGTAATTATGTATGCCAGGAAATCCCTCCTTAATTGATACTGTGGTTCTATAAATTTTGAGTTTAGTGTTACACAATCTTAGTAGGTAAAACATTAAATCCTCGTTGGGGGAAAAAGGAGGCTATTGATTTTATCTGAATTGTAGGAGAGAGTATCGTTAATAAACAATGTGACACTGATCGCACGTATTTTCTAAATTTAGATACATTGGCAGAGCTGACAATGGATAATGCAGGAATGAATTTTTAAAGCCCACTGGATCGAACCATTTCTTTTCTTCTCATTCTTGTTTCCTTATTTCCGCTGCAATGTGTCCAGGTATTATTGCCTCACGAAGTAACTATATATTCGAAGATAAAGAAAATGAGAGCACGTGCATTGCCTTTTCGGCGTTCAAGGATCATTGTTAATCGTGACTTGGCCGATTCAACTGGATAAAGCGCAGCGGGTGTTGACTGTGATAATTATCATCTTTTTCTTCTGTCTCTCTCCCTTCCCCTCGAAATATTTCCCTCCGAGCTGTATACACGTGTATATCACCGAGTCCTCTGCACAAGAGTGTACTGATACGTGAAGCCAATCAAGCGAAGACGCCCATGTTGTTTGACAGAGAAATAAAATGGGGACGAGTGAAAAAATAGGGTCGTAAAAGCAGAGTTCAGTCGCACCCATTTCTTATCATCGGAATATCGTAAAGTTTAGATTTGTGGTGTTCGGATAGTGTCGTTGGCCCTGACTGGAAACTTCCCTAATTGCTTTTAAGTGATTGGTCCCTTACCTGGTGAATTATATGTGATTCAAGCGATTAGGAAATTGTGATGGAATTAGGCTCTTCATTTTGTGATTAAATCACGTGAGGATTTCCAAAGGACGGAAAGACGAGAAATGCTCGGAAATTTATCACCGACTGCGGAATTTGTGATGCCTGTGACGAACGATAGTGTTCAATTATTCTGAAAGCTCTTCCGTCAATTATACTTCAAGCGAAATCCTCAAAATTTATCTTAGATTGCCATTGTCAAATAAACAATTACAGATATAGAATCTAGGGTAAGTACGAATAAGGATCGGTGTCTGTTGGGAGCGAGATTTACTTACACACTAGGTGGTGGCTTCTCCGCAACACAGGAGCCGAAGTCCAGAAATACCGGGGGATGGGCTATACCGGAAAGGCAGTAGTGATACTAGAATTCTCTCTGTATGTGTATATGCCAGAGCTAATTGTGGCCGGTGACACGCACGACTAATTGCACTTTATCTCCGTAAATTAATCGTCCCAGCTACTGCCTACCTTGGTTCTGAACCAGTGATTGCAACAGTGTGTCAACCCCGGAGAGTTGGGCTCAGTCAAGCCTAGGTAAAATCGCTTCTGTACGCTTCTCTCTGTGTTCAGTCATCTGGCTCTGTCCTCTCTCTCTCTCTCTTCACTATTCAATCCCAGGTAACGTACTATCCAATCTCGGTTCATACCAATTACTTGCTCACTAAAATGCAATTCGTTAACATGGATTAATTGTTTTTCAAATACAAATTTTGTATTCTATTGAGAGGAAATAAATAAAAAAAAACTAATCTGAAATCGATGAAAACAAGTTATCTGCGATTGGTCATGTAATTGGCTTTTTTTCAAGTGCAATTACTTTGATTTCAATTCTCTCCTTTCATTTGATTTACGTTTAATGAATTTTTTATTGGATTCCTGTACTTTGAATTTATAATTGAAAAAAAACGTACTCAAGTAATTTTTCTTCTCTCTTCAATCTTGCTTTATATTATTTTTATTTGCATTGTCGGGCGTATTATAATGACGTCTACGTTTGCATTTAAACCACAAATCACTCCATAGACCCACTCACTCTCCTCTAGCACTCAAATATGTTTTGTGTACGCTGGTAAAACCGCAAGGTTGTGGAACCACTTTGGGGCTGACGAGAATTGGCAGTGAAAAAAAAAGAATGAATGGGAAAGAACTGAAAGGAGAATTAAGGAGAGGAAAAAATTAGAGAATGAAATTCGATTGAACTGAGCACTTGCTGAGATTACCTCAGTCCTGACAGTGGGGTGCACATACTGTTTAACGTTGAATGAGAGAAATCTTTAGTAGGATTATGCAAGTTTGTAAATTTCTCAAAATTAATTCGTTGATTTTAGCGAATGTGAGAGAGCCATAATTTTTAAACACATCTCCAATTAAAATGGAATGAGCTTCGAAAATTCTTCCTTCGTAATTATTTTTTTTTACCTCATTCCTCCCTTCTTTATCGACATGTTTGAAGGAAACTGCGGTATTTCAAAGTAAATTTATATTCATAGTCAATCCTCTTTCGAAAAAAAGGACTTTTTATGAAATATTGCGGAATACGTTGAAGTACGTATTAAGGACCATAACCATGATGATGATGATCATAGCCAGAGGTTCCTTGGATAATTATCAGAAACCGGCCCAAAACATGCCTTACTAACTTTACTCCCTCGGGGTAAACAGGACTGTATTGTGTATCCAGAAAGCGTCCTCTCGCCCTCAGGTAGTCTCCCGTGAATTGCAAACATCCAATGTTTCAGTTACAGAGTAAACTCGTGTTATCAACGATGAATACTAACAATTGCCCCAAATGAATTAACTTAATAATTCTCCACGTATGAAATTCCGGTATTTCGATAATTGTGAATGAGAAGAATGATTTTCCCTTCCTTTCATCACTCAATAAATATAGATCGAAATGTAATTTTAGATACTACAAAATTGTGGTTGAAGGAGAATGTGAATTTCTTACAAGAAAATTATTTATTACAATTTTTAATGAAGAAGACAAAGATTTCAAAAATAGAAGAATATTAGAAGAAAAAGAATGAAATAAATAAACACATCGGATGTAATCGGGAACCGACACATTTTTCTAACGTTCCATTCTGTGGTGACGATATGATCGTGATGATGTTTTCAGTACTGCATACACTGAAAAAAAAATGTTAGCATTTAGTAAATTCGATATTCCCGCGAAAGAAGATTGAAATAAATAACTTTGT
>JABSMS010019834.1:0-53952 GCA_018902275.1 Aleiodes sp. PSUC_FEM 10030003
ATATTATTATTATATTCATATAACTAATGTTAGCGTTGAGAAGTTGATTATTTTGCGGTGGATCCACATAAAAAAACGTAGTACGTAAAAAGATTCTATAAAAAAATACGACGATAAAAGAGATGAATAAATTAAAATTAATTAGTATTAAGGATGAACCTCAAGTTGTAAACTTTCAGATAATAAAAATATCCCTATTGTTGTAAAAAAAAAACAAAAGGAGTACGAAAATTCAAATGGGAGTTTGCATCGTGGAAGTCATGATGTAAATTTATTTCAAATGATCATAGTACAATAATAATGATAATTGAGTAGAAACAAATTTTAATTTAACAAAAAAAGATAATTTATGATTTTTTTTTAATTAATTAAGATTACTAGGTGAGCTATGGTCGGAGGAGGCCAGCTACTCTGCTCAACCCATTTCTGCGAGTCTTCTCATCTCTTGACAATAGATTTAATTCCAATTTCGTTGTTCTTTAAAATAATTTTCTTTTTTTTAAACAAATTCATTCGCAATTGTTCGTTTGTGCGCTTCCCACTTCCACGAGCAGGGGAGGCGCGATATTCATCTAATATCGGTGTGCTGAAATAAAATTGAGAGAGAATAATTAATTTTCAATTTTAAATAATCAAGTTTTGAAAAAAAATAACATTTAAAACATTCTTTGAAAAATTACTGTACACTTATTCACTCAATTTGGGTATTTTTCATAAAAATTTCATGAACTATCAATTTTTTTCATCACAAAATAGTTTGCAAAAATTCATTAATCAATTTATCATAATTTTTTAATAATTATTTTTTCAGATTAATTGGAAATTGATAGCACACAAATAGAAAAACAATGACTGAGTTTCAGTCATTTGATATGAAAGGAAAAATTGAAAAAAAAACTGAGAAAATAAATTCATGCTTGAGGAGAATACACTTAACGCTTGATATTACAGTTTCAATAGTAATATCGAGATATTAAAATCTCACAATGTTGCTCTCATTTATGGAACAATTAATGGAAAATCGAAGCGGTAAGCGAAGCATCTACGCTACTACTCGTCCGTTTCACATTTCCCAGCTCTACGAAAGAATCTTAATTAAATGCAAATAACAATAATCGAAAATAAATATTTCCAATTACTGGTAGAGCCTGTGAAGAATTTTTGTTTCTAAATAATTTTCACATCCGAAGGATTCTTAAATTTAAAAAAAAATACGATAATTAAAAATGGGAAATATAATACACTAGCTTACTTGACGTAACTTGCACGTATGTGCTACCTATATATACATAATGTAATGTATCCTTTTTCAACGCGTCGTATTACCGGCAAACACCGTAATTACGTGTTAATGGAACATAAGTGCTGGTGAGAAAGAGAGAGACGGAGAAAATAAAAAAATGTTGGTAATAATCTGTCACATTTTTTTTTCTTTTCAATCGACATTAAGAGGAAGTAAAATAAAAATGTTTACTTTTTTTAAAATTATTATTCTTGAGAGGGGAAACAATGTATCCGTTGATACATGAATTAAAATATTTGATTATTTACAAGAAAATTGTGAAAAAGGGGGTAATGAATTAAAGGGATCACGAACTTGATCAATATCAAGAATAATTGCTCACTTTTCTAGTACTTATTGTACCATGGGCTGGTAAAGTGATATCTTGGAACGGGCTGCGAATAGTAATAGTATCTTTGTCCTGAAACAATTTCGTTCATCGAAGTTGAAATAATATTGAATAATTTAATATATTCGACATGAAACATATAAGAGTTTGCGGTATTTTTTTGTTCTTTGGCAGACATTTTACACTCTCTACAATAGCAAATTACATTGTAACAGATGTCATGCTTCATCGCGTCTCAAAATGAAAATTAAACATTAAAATTTAATTGGAAAAAAATGAAAAAAAATGAGACAATGGAAACAAAACTATGAAAGTCGTGGAAATCGTGCTTTTAGATTATCTAAAATCATGATACCCGCGAAATTATTTTTATATCCTCTTATCTTCACAGCTTTACAATAATGCGAGGAAACCCGCCTCCTTCTCTGCAAAACAAACGTTATTATGGTGAAATTTATAATGGATTTTTTTCGGTATTTCCATGTGGAGATTAATGAGTAAATCATAAATAAACGCGAATTCTCCTCGTTTAGTTTTTCAGGAATTGATTCACCTATTTTCTCAATATACCTGTTTAAAGAATTACTCGGATGTATTCCGAAATATATTAATTTAGATTTAAATGCATTGATTGAGATTAAAGATTCATGAGATTATTATGAAGTTCATGTGATACATGATTTTGAAATTTTCGAATTGAAAAATTCAGGGTCAAAGTCGTGAAACGTAATGAGTCGATTTTAATCCATCTGTTTTGTGGAATATCTCGGAATTTGTTTGAGATAATTTGTTTTCGATGAGTCCATCGAAAAGGTAAGGGAATTCCGCATGGAAAGCGTATTTCAGGATTGATTTTTGAAAATTTGATGATTTTGAGCAAAAATTGAAAGCCGCAACTCTTTCCAATTTTTATTTTTTCCAGTTTTTTAGAGATATCCTGTTCTAGTTGTCGTAGCGCAAAAACTGAAAAACCGACGGAAAAGTGAATTCATTTACCATCGATTTATGTGATTTTGAATTATTTTTGAAGGATTTTTGAAAAGTTATAACCGATTTTTCAAAAATAAGGTTTTTCTCTATAACTTCTCTAAAAATCAGGAAAAAATTATTCGAACCACAGTAATCTATGAGGAATGACCTGAGCTTCAACCTGGTTTTCGAATTTTTGTGCTACGACAATTAGAACTGGAGTCCTCCTCGAAAAAATGGAATTTCCTAAAAATTTAGCAATGAAATCCTTCGATTTTCGTTCGGAACGCTTCGAATTCCCAAAAATTCTCTAAAATAAATTTCGACCCATGTTTTCCATCGGAAATTTCCCCAGCTTTCCAATGGAATCAGTAAAAAAATTCTATCTCCCTTAGATTCCAAGATATTCCCTAAAAACTGATCACAGATCGGTCTGCAACGTTAAAAAATAGGAAATTCCAAGAAACCCTGGATTGCTCTGTAATTATTTCGAAAATATGAAACTCGAAAATATCTTAAGAGACCTTCCTCGTAATTCTCAAAATTCCCTCCAAAAATCCGAAAATAACTCATCACTTAAAACCTTGACCAACCAAATTAAACTAAATCGACTCATTCCATTCCCCAACTTCCCACAAAATTCATGTAAAATATGAAAAATTAATCGATGATGATATTCCTATTTTTTTTGTCTGCCTGAACATACCGAAGGGCCTGAGGGGATGTCTGCTCCACAGGTAATTACGTTTAATGGGGCTTAGGTAGCTGTCCCTCAGATAGAAAGGGCTGGTGCTCCATTGAGCGTAGTTTGGGATATATGGTGCATAACAGGGATACCACCATGGGTCCCTAGTGAAGGCGCTGACTGGTGCCGATGGTGATGGCTCCAACATATCGAAGAAGTGCTTCTTTCCAAGCTTCGTTGGATACGTGTCGAAGAAGTCATCCAGTAGTTTTCCTAAATGAGTTTTTTTATCGATTCAATCACGATTATCAACTTTTTTTTTTAATTAGGTCAATTTTAATTGTCTCATCAGCATGCGAGTGTTTATCGTTGCGTAATTTATTAGAAATTTCCTGGATCAGCAGGTGAATCGTCAGCGGTTGAATTTAAACTTTTTTCTAATACTTTTTTTTTTATTATTTAATTGCGGATTTTTTTTTGCTCATTTTATTTTGGTACCAACCGTGTATATCGAACAGCGGTTTTGTAGTCAGGGCGGGTCTCTTGTGACGAGATAATAGGGGCGACGAGCTCGGATACATTCTGTCGATGTCAGCCAATCGGTCCAAATGATCGCTCCAGGCTTTATCAGCATCGTACGGTTTTGCTGCGTTTTATCCAAATCCAATTGGACGAAGGGGCATTATATAAAGAGACAAAACATACAAAAAACATGTGAAATATAATATCAATTATATTATGTTCAATCTCTCATTTTTCGGGTTATATTATTTTAATACTCTTTACCGTCGTATTTCATATGATTTATCTTGTTGCATCGCTCTTCAGTTGTTCAGGGGAGAACAAGAAGTTACGTACTCCAGAAGAATTTTCGGGGGGTTTTTGTTTAAATGATAAATAAAACATGCCATCTCCGGAAAAGACAGAAATTTTTGGGCACATTCTTGAGGAATACATTGAGTGGTTTGGATTTCAAATTCAACAACCGGGTTAGTAGTCAATTTTGATTAAATTCCCGGGAAATATTTCAGTAGTGAAGTGGTAAAAGAATGGAAAAATTTCTCGCAGATTCTTTTGCAAATATTTTCAAAACGAACGGGTTTAGGACATTTTTTCAGTAGAGCTTTTTTATAGAGAATTTTGTGCGCTACAAAAAAGCTCTCTTGCTAAATTCTCCTAAATTTCACTGTTCTCGAGATATCTACACTGAGAAAAAATGCCAGCGTTTATTAACTAGATATTTTTGCGACAAAAAATGATTGAAACAAATAACTTTGTGATTCTTCCAAAAGCGGCGTCTTTCCCGCTATGAAATCTGCCTGTTGCAGAATAATATTCTATGAGGAAAATGAAAATTTAATTGTTCCAATGACTTTTTGTTGCGAAAGAACTCATTTACTAAATCTTCATGTAATTATTCTTCAACTCGTCCTTCATTACTGATTTGAATCGTTAGTTCGAAGATTCAATTTGAATTTCCACCTTTTTCGGATAATTGGCGAACACGATTTTCTTTGTGGATTTTTCATAAATCTTCGTATATTATCTGTTTAATTATATAACAATTGTTTTTGGCATAATCAAGAAATGCCGGTAATTTCTTCGAGAGAAAACACTGAATAAAAATTACAACGTCCGCACGCACGCACTCACACAAAATAGATCTAATTTTTTTCATCAATTATTTACATCCCAAGTTGATCTAATCGTCGATCCAATTCTCGTCAAATTACTCATCGATTTGAATTGAGAATTGAAAAAAAGATAATCCATGAGGAGAAGAGAGCGAATAACGACTGCAGTGATCCTAATAACGTCGATTTCTCAACAATTTAATTTTCATCAGCGATCCATAAACATCGGTCTCCCGATTACGCCATTTTCTTATTATTTGCTGCTGCTTGAGATTACTCAATTCGATGAGACGATGAAGATGTAGCCATTTACCAGGGAAATCCTCTGAAATCAATATTGCGGAAAATTCCACCCCAAACAGTGAATGAATTCAGTAGTGAAGCGATACAACAAGTTGACCTTGTCAATTTTTTTGAATTACTCGAAATATCTGTAGAGAAAAGTGGGGTAAAATGGGCATTCTAACGAAGGAGTTCGAGATAAATTATTTCGAATAATCCCATTGAAAAGCTGAGAAAATTTCCGATGGAAAACGTATGTTGAGATTAATTTTTGGGAATTTGATGATATAAAATATTCGAATTCGAAAGAAATTGAATATGTCCACTTTACCTCACCTTTTTCTCCTAAAGCGAGGTACGGAAATTTTTATAGAGATCTCTTTTTTATAGAGCAACAAGAGCTGAGAAAAATCCCTAGAAAGAAATCCGTATCTCACTTACTTTCCAAGATAACTCAAGAAAACAGCTCGTAAATAAAACATCAACTTAAATCGTTTTACAGCTTTACAAACTGAATTGTTTCTGAATCAATTTGAATGTCTCCGATGAAACTGGAGCATTGTTGATGATTGAAAATCATTAACGAACAAATGAAATTAGCACACAGTGCTAAGAAGACACGATGAGACACCAGGAATCTTTTATATCAACGAATAATAATGATGATTGATCGACTTGGGACAGCGAGAATTTAAACTAAAATCTAATTATCCTTTCTCAAATATTGCGTGCGTGCGTCTGCCTAATTGACGCTTGGATGAATTGTCGAGAAAAAGTAATGAAAAAAAAATTGTTATTTTTAAACGTTCTCTTTTAATTGATCAATTAACACTAATTAACGATGTACAAAGACAGACACAGAAGAAATTCAAATTAGTTACTCAATTAATTACTATTATTATTTGTTTTCATTTTGATAAAATAATTCTCATACAATAATCTAATATCGAAGAATAATGATGTGATTAAATGAATTAATTGATAATGAATTATTAACATTTAATGATGCCCGTGGAACGACACTCCATTGGATTCGCTTTTCTCAACTAAAATAATTCATTCATTTTGGTTTAATGAAAACGGTTTAACACAATCTTCTTTAATGTGAATAAAAAAAACGATTTAACGTGCACACCCTCGTTTGATTTTTCTTCTTTCTTTCGGCAGAGAACGGGGGGCTTTGCAGGCGTAACATGGACGAGGCGTGCAGGCAGGGTGGTGGGATCATTAGACAGAGAAAGAGAGAGAGGGGAATAGGATTATCAGTGTCACTGGATTGAAGTGCAAGAATAATCGTCCATTCATTTTAATTCAATGTGTTAAAACGAGTGGAGAATGTTCTTGAACTATTTATCCATTGAACTCTGATAAAAATTAACGGAAGAAAAAACAAATGGACAGAGAAAGAGAGAGAAAAAAACACGAAGAGGAACAGAGAAAGGAAGAGAGTCTTTTTTACATGGAAAATACGTGCATCAGGAAAATAATTTCTCCTAATTTCTGATTTTTTTTTTGAAGCGACAGAAAATAAATGAGAGAAAATATTAAACTCGCGATATTTGCTGATAAATTCGCGCAGCCACTTTATCAATTATACTCTTGATTTTATTATTAATTTCTTTTTTTTTGGCTTCCCCAGTCAGATTGTACTCCAAACGTGGGGGGATGACGTGCTTAGTACGTACCGGTGAAGCGCTCGACGGGCTTGTATTGATGGGGATACAGCTGCCTTGGCGAGTAACCGTAGATCTCACGGTGAACGGGTAAGTACCTGGCAAAATCAAAGGCATCAATGAAAAAAAATTAATTGGTTGATTATGAGGGAAAATGAGAATTCCGAAGAACAATTAGAATATTTATTGATTAAGGATATCCAAGGATTTCATCAATGTGGTTTTTCCTTTAAATCTTTTTTAACGGTGCTACCCATTAAAGCTATCATTCAAGATCAATTTCACCCTAGATTACCGGCCATCTCGTATTTTTTTTTATTTCAATATTTTAGTGGTAAAATTCAATTTTCCACTTTGAGCCATAAAAAATACTCCAAAAATCTCAAAAAAAAATTGAGAGGTTTACTTTGTAAGGAAAATTCGGAGTTATCCCGGGAATTATCAAAAAAAATAAAATTCCCGGGAGTTAAAACAATCTTCATTATTCATTTATAAAAAAGGAATGTCTAAAAAACAGTTAAACACTGCACAATGTAATTTAAGTGATGCTGACTATCTGTGAATTCTTTCAAATTATTCTGAAGTCATTTAATTAACGTTTTGACTATTGAAAATATCAAAATGTACAGTGTGGTCAGTACGAAATATTCATGGTACTTGGATAACCTTGAATCTCGAGAAAAATTTTTTTTAAAGAATCACTTTCGTAAATTCGTACAAAAACATTACCTGTATCCAGGAGTGTTGATGCGATCAGCGGCATGAAGGGGACTTTCGAAGATTGACTTTCCGTAGGGCCACGACGATGAGTGAAGCTCGGGATAGTCACTGCTGAAAATTCCCCTTGGCCTGCGGGTATGCTCGGGAGCTCTCATGTCATCAGTTCCTTCAAATAAAAGAACAAAAACAATTAAATTTCAGATAAAATTTCCGAAAAAATCCTCAACAACAAACAATTACCTTTGAGCGCTCTCACGTAGCTCTGCCAGAACTTGGCCTTCTTGGTGATTGGTTCATTGCGACCAATCATCGCGAGGTTACTCTTGAATCTTGCATCCATTATCGTACTTAATTATATTTCGCTTCAGTATTATTAATCAACTAAAATTCGTCAAATCGTCACTTTCCCGTGAGAGTTTGTGTACTACTCCTACCGACCACTTACTCGTTCGCTAAAATGTGAAAGAGAAAGAAAAATAAACATTCACCTTGGAATACTTCACTGAGAAGATCCGCAAAAATTCGGAGACTAAAAATACTATTTTTATCAAAATTCTAATTGACTAAAATTCATGATTTCCATCCGCCCAAATAACCCGTGGAATCAAACCAATATTATTAATACCGATCAAAGAAGAAGAAGAAGCAGAAGAAAAAAAGCGCGGGATTGACTTAGTGACGCAAGAGTCCCGGATTTCGCGGCCGTTATATTTAGTTCAGTGATGCAGCCCCGGGCTGGGCAGACTCCCCCGTTCCATTTTTAGAATCCAAGTGTCGTTCTTAAACACGTACAAAACAGGTGGACAAGAAATCCGTAACGAAATAATTTGTATCCCTCCTCTCTCTCTTAACTCCCAGCATTTACCCACGGGAGAAGCAAAGTAACACTTTCGTTTGACTTTGACCGATTTATCAAGCTCCCCTCTTCTCATCCCCGCCTAAACCCAAAGCCTGACACTGACCCAATAATTCTACTCGTGTCAGGATCACACGTTCAACATATCTACCAAAGTTAAGAATTTATCGAATCATCGCTTACAAATCCGTTCAACGACACACATACTTGTTTTGGCAGACAATTGTATTACATTATTTCTGTGTATTACCCGAGATACCAGAGTCGTACGATGACTTATGTAAAAATATATATTGCATTGGGGCTTTGAGCCAAATATCGTAAAATCATCAATTGCCAAAGAGCCACACCCCCGAGATTCTCAATGCCTGATTAATCCAATTAGAGAATCATGACTGTCAATATTTTTATCCAACTTATTTGAATGAAAAATCGTCATTCCCTTGCCAAAACCATTCAAGTAGTTAAAGTACCCGTCACGTCTGACATCGTGAATTTATTACGAACCAATTATCTCGTTAATTCGCGACATTTTCACGAAATTGAAGCAAGAAAAACCCCGAGAAATTCGAGTACGATGATGAAAGAAAGGAAATAAAAAAATACGAAATGAAGTTCAGATTCTTCAGTTTAGCACTCGTTCGGACCTTAGTGGGTTTGGCTGGCTCCGATCTTACCTATTTTTGTAACGGTGTATAAATATCGAATGAGATGTTACATAAGAGCTAAACGTGTACGTGCCAATTTATTAGGATAAACGATACCAACGCCCCAACACACATGCCCAGTTAAATTTAAAAAAGAAAATGAAAAAAGGAAAGAAATCATTTTGTTTGATTGCGTCGTACGGTTGGTTTACGTGGGATTAACACCAGGTGGCCCATCCACTTGAGGATAAATGAATGCAATTCACCTTCATTATTATATCTATACACGCATTGCTGCATTAACTCATTTAGAGTTGGATCGATATACATTATAATGCATTGCAGTATATGTTGTTTCTAAATGTGTACTAAATGCGGTTAATGTGTCATCTTAGTAGTATAGAGGTCAGCTATTTCATACTGCGCCAGATTATGCAGGAAATCTCATGAAGCTCAAGGGAATTGTGGATTTGGGTAAATTAATTGGTAAAAATTGTTATGAATAATAAAATATTTTTATTTCAATTGTTAATAGGATTCTTAACAGTTAATTTATTAGTATCATTTATTCTTAAAATATTAATGTTAATTTAAGGGATGAAATTCTTCCATAAATACGAGAATCCAGTCTTGAAGGACTTTGAAACTCCAGATCCTTGTATCACAACAAATAATCACAACAGGTGTTGCTCCATTATCGGCGCAAACAAACTTTTATTACTCCATAATTACCCAAGAATGAACGCGCACATTATTCATCAATTATACGGAAAACTAAATTAACTCAATAATTAAGAAAATATTCTTGCGCTTCCTATTAATCGCTGATGGAAAATATGATAATATAATTTTAATTCGACGTATCGATCAAACGAATCAATTACCTAGTTTCGGTTGACCGTTCGGTTCGAGGGTTGGATCTAACACTGGGCGTCAGCCGCCAAAAATCGCGAACAAGTATATTCTCGTGGTTGATACAATGGCGCCACCTTACGACAACTATATTAATCAGACTCGAGACATTTATGGCAAGTTGATTTCATTTCACCCCTCCGATTCCCTTTGTACACACGAAAAAAAAACCTGTGTTCATTTCTTTCCCCTCGTCCAATGTTGTTTGATGACCAATGCTCGCAGCCAAACAACATTTTAAAGGTCGAAAAACAAAAAACATTAGAAAGCAGTCTAAATCCAATTCTTTACGTCATTATTTTGATGTTTTTCTTCGGTTCTTTTCTCCTTCTTTTTTAAACTTCTTTCTCTTATTTCAGCAATCATCGTCACTATCTCTACACCCTCCTTGAGACGCCCACTCCCATCGCCCACGTACAAACTCGAGTTTATTCCAAGCGCATAACTTTTCGCGATTCAGACATCTCCAGGCTGACTCAATTACGTAGAATCTCGTACGCATTACGTTAGGAATTTCACTACGTGAATTTTCTCTTTTTTGTGAAGAAAAAGAAGGTCCATTCATTTCACTTCAACTACGATTTTCGAAGATGTAGTTTGTTGTACATTAGACAGGCTCAAACATTCAGCCAAGAGCTTTGTCAATGTATTATACAGAATGTTATCGTACCAGGTGTGTTATCAAGCAACGCACTTCCACTTGTTGGCAAAATCATAATTGCGAAGAGAAAATGAATGAAGAAAATTCCTCAAACTCTATTTTTATAAATTCAATGTTGTATTTTCTTCGAGTCCGGGGACACTATAAAAAACACATTTTATTCTATAATACCCTAAAGTGTGTGCATCATACGTACCAATGTATTTATATTTTCAACTCGGCCACGGCCAAACGAAAAAAGAGAGAAAGAGAGATTTAGTCTCTCCTTCGCAAGCCAAATGGTAAATCATCGAGTCTATATCAATTATATATCTCATTAAACTACGCTTGTTATTCATTCTCTAAATTAAAAATGATTAAAGTATTCCGCGTGACTCAAACTCCTGAAGCTTGTAATCATGCAGCCTATTATTGCTATAGTAAACATATTATATTTGAGACTTGCGCATATTGCATACGATGAGTGATGAACCTCGGAAATTTTTGTATGATCATTCTCCTCGTGATTCAAGAGGGCATGTTGTCAAAACAGAGTGACAGATCTTCGTCACGCGTTAAATTAACGTGGAATTTTTTCGTGACCTTCAGTTTCCTCCCGAATTTCATCTTCCATGTTTTTTTAAAATCTCAACATTTTTCTTTCTCTGTTGCAATTCACCTATATTTCTACTTGACCCAGTTTCTCTTGCTCTCCACGGAGCATCGGAATTAGATCATTTCGACTCACAATTTATTTATTCTCTGATTATTATTTTTTTTATTGCTCTGATTATTTTCTCTTGGAATTCTTCATCAGAGAGGGATGCTCTATTTTATGGTAAATACACCGATTATTTGTGACGTCTTATCTACATTCCTGGACCAAGATAACGCGAGTAGAATCACTGAAATCGATATTGGTGTGTCTTTAGTAGCAATACCTATGCCAAAGACGCTGATCCCTCCTAAAGGTAAATTGAAACTTATGAGTTTTTCTTCAGTTATTCTCGTTTCAACCCCACTTGGTTGTTCTCCCTTTTTTTTCATCTTGTGTGAGGTACTTTAACCTCTTCTTCCCCTACTTGGACTCTTCTAGTTGGTGCAGATGCGCAGGAGCGTTGGAGGGATGGTGGTTGGTCGGAGGATTTCACGTTTGTGGAACAGGGGCTGTATGGGTTTTATTAAGGAGGGGAAGAGAAGTGGGGTTGGGAGGTACTTGGTAGGTTTAGTGAGGCACGATCTCTCCTCATTGTCCGCCATTCTTCTTAGAGACTAAGGAGACATTTAAACAGGAGTGAGGATATATATCAGGAAATAAATAGAATAATAAAGAAAGTGAGAAGGGATCTCCGGTTGTTGTCTTTTTAGCGGCACTTTATACATTTCTTTTTTTTTTCTTCTTTTATTCAATTTTTTTTCCTGCTTTTCTATGAGGGCATCAGGCCACTTTCGAAAATATTATTCTACACGAGTCTTCTCGTACTTTGTGAATTTGAAAAATCAAATAACGTATCTTCGGGATTATGGATATTTATTTATTTAGGATTGAAGTGTCGTTTTGATGTTAGGATTCGTTTGACTGCGGTGGGTCGTAATATTCAGACATTTATTAGGACCTATGAAAATTGTCCCTATAAACTTTAGGATGTACACCTGGTTGCGGGTGAACGCGCGTATTGAACCCCACCGGCTGCCATAAACAAGAATTTGTCAGGCCTCCTGCAAGGTAGGACCGACTGTGGCGATTTTTAGCATCTTTTTCTTCTGTCTCCTCTCTCATACACGGGCAGTAGAGAAAAAAAGGAAAAAATACACGTACATAGAGCTTCGTACGAGGGAGAAGAAGAGCCAGCAAACTGATTTTCCAAATTTCACGCCCATTATCCATTGTTGTTCAGGGTTATAGAAAAGGAGATTCGTATTGACCTTATGACAAAAGTGGTGACTCGTGTATTCAACGAAAAAAAAGACAGTATTCGTTTGAATAACAGACGCAGACTTTTTGACTTTTTTTTTTATTGAGAAAAATAAATATTCGTGAAAATTTGGTTTTAAAGAGATTTTTTTCGGAAGTCAAATTATTTCAGATTATTTCTATGACACATTTCTCCAGCTTGCCAATGAAAACATTGCAGAATCTCATCATGCGCTTCATTTCCCTTCATCCTTCCCGCATATAATAATATTAAAATATTTTGGCTAATCGACAAATCCAAAAAACTCATTTCTCAAGTAAAATTCTCGCAATTTCCTTCTTAACGTATTAACCAACCGAATTACCTACCCACTAAAATACTGTTTCCCTCGCCAAGTAATGTAACCTTGAAAAAAAATCATCTAGATTAACGCGCAATACACGTGTGAACAGGCGATTGTCCCCAGTGACACGTAATCCATTGGTCTCTAACATTATACATTGGGTTATGTAACACGGGTGTGAGATTCATTCGTATGTTAATAGCTCCTAAGGGATGATGCTTCTAACTCCCTACCCCACCTCCTTTAACGTTCCTATATTGGTTATATCGCCACGCCCGCCCGCCGCGAATCTAATATCAAAGCAACACGTCACTTTAACGTTAACGTATATAAGCCGTTGTAGCACAGCTCGAGGGGGCTCAACGTTAACATGTAATAGTTTTTGGGGAATGAAGGGGGTGGAGATTCTTAGGGATTTTCGTGGCTCAAACTGACGTCCGCCGGATCTGATCCCCGGTGGTATGACAAGTATATTAAGGCGCGCGTTTATATCAATTAGGCTAGACGTTTTTAGGAAGACAATGTGGAAAGGGAGGAGAGAAAGTTTGATACGGGGTCGTGAATATGGCCCACCACCATCACCAACCTCCCTCTGACTTTCGTTACTTACGCAACAACACCCCTGGAGAATCGGAACCCCTCGTGTTGCTTTTGCCAGTGGCTTACTGAACTTAAACCACAATTTTTTTTAAAAATCATGAGTGAAAATACACACGTGTTCATTCTTTATGCACATCCACAGAAATCAGAACACTTTTGCCCTCAAAAAGTTAGCATTGCTCATTTTTTTCTCTCTTTTGGATCGATCGATCTTGGTTCTTTCCATTGTTCTCAATCGTGTTCAGAATGAATTGGGAGACAGTTACAATCGATGCCGCAACGGAAGCACGGGACACGCCTATTTAGCGCCTCTTTAGGGATACTTTTTGAGTTCAGCTGGTCTCTGATGTAATGCTAAATGGATTCGAACGACAAACTTTCGCAACGGTTACAACCACCGTGAAAATTTTTCTATTCTCCGAGAAAAAGAGGAAAAAAGGAAAGCTCCACCTCTCACGTAATTTCTCATTCCTTAAATCGGAAAAGAGAGTATTTGGGAATAAAAAAATTATGGATTGGAAACAAAAAAATAGAGAGCACTCTAATAAATGAAAACATAAAATCATCGTGCTCAATGAAGCAAGTGATTCTGTCTCACAAATGCTTGAAAAGGTTTTTTTCTCCAATATTTGAAAATAGAAGAAAAATAGAGAATTCGTTTTCGTTGACAAATATGAGATTAGAATTGATGCAACGACAGGATTTTTAAGGCTATGGGCATCATGACGTACTACATTTCAGTGGTTGAAGACAGAGTGCTCTCTATTGTGAAATGAAAAAGGTATCCTTTAAAAGGGGCGTATAAATCCAGGCAATATATATTTTTCTATTTAGCATCATTTCTCGCACCTCTCTGATAGTTTCCTTTTTATTCTTCATCTCATTCCCTACTAACCAATACACTCACGCCGTGTTCGCCACAATGCCAGAAATTTTCCGCCTTTACTGACTACACGGGAGCACCCGAATGTTCTTGCTTCCTTTAGATTCTCTCTCCTCCAAAAAAAATCGAGACAGCTAAACGTTCAACAATGTATGGAATACATATCCCTCCGGGGGTGACGCCGGTTTTCGCAGGGGACAATACCTTAAACATCCGGTCAATCCAGAGGGATTCAATCAATGACCGAACAACCTCTTCTCTCTTTCTCTCTTTCGTTCAACTTTGTAACATATTTTTTTCTCTAGCGCCGTGTAATTGTGGCCGTGTCCCTTTTATATCTGACTATCCGCCTTCTTTCCTATTTTACCTTTTTTCTCGTCATAATGCATGTTGTGGTTCATTTTTTCACGCTCCATTGCATTGAGCATTTCGATTTCATTCAACAATTAATTGAATCCAATTGCATTTTATTCCTTCGAGAAATCACGCTATCATTGCCTCTGTATTGAATGAAAAGTATCGTAGAAAACGATTAATTATGAATTATTTTTCTCCATATATCCACCAAGATAGCTATTATGAAAGCATCCGGTAACACAAGCCAGCACTCAGCTCCAATCTCGCTGACATAGCCTTCTTCCATTACCTACGTCACGAGTCAATACATTTTGTCTATCCATTTTATTAATCAGAATTTTTTTTTCCTCTGAAGGTTAAAAATTATTTTTGCATCATCACCGATCGTGCCCCTTTTTTTGTTGCAGGGGGGTTACAAGAGGGTGGACCAGAAGCTATCGACCACAATAGCAAAACCACGCCTTTGCCCAGGTGCCCAGGAGGGGTTGACCTCGCCACTGGGTCGATGCGCCAATATAACTTCCAGCTTCCTTTCGACATTAAAAAGAAAAAAAGCCTGCGAAAAATTAAAGGTATCGGAAAAAATATTCATCGCTATTCCTCAAGTGGAATCAGCTAATAGTCTATTTTTGCTTTAAAAGCATCTGCATTAAAGCATGATATCATTGCTCTAAAAACAGCGTTTTTGCACTATTTATAAAATTACGAAATCAATTTCCTAACTCAATTCACTTCAACGTGTGTGAGCTGCTTATTTATTCTCCCCGCAGAAAAAAAAAAATAACATTTACCACAATTTAACCCAGTGATGGATACAGTAACCAACCCCCATTCGTTAAACTCAGCATTTAACGAGCTTAGGAACGCCACATAGCACCCAGTCATTGTTGATGTTAACCCTCTGAGAAGAAGAAAGAAGAAAAAAAGAGATTTTTTCGTTCGGAGGATGAATGTATACACACACAAAATACATCTCTCACAGTGGATTTATTTCAAATGTTTTCGAGAATACTGCTTTACGTAGAAAATATTTCGAGGGAAATTGAGCGAATAATCGAATACCAACTCGCACCAACGCCTTTTCAGACACAACTGTGATGTGTTTCCTTCAAAACACCCAATCCATGACCAACCACGCTACAAAATCCCAGGGATAATCTCTGTGGTTTGTATTTAATACAATGAACTTCTGGCTTGGAAACATATTGAGCTTCTGGATAAATATCTGTTTTCATTTGGCAAAGCAAAAGGGGCCAAAGTTCAATGATGATTTCATGTCAAAATTTTACGTTCAGATATTTAGTTACAATTTATTGGATTTTTTCATTCAACTTTTCTCAAGAAAAAGTAGCGGAGAAATGTCCATCATTCGGCTTAATTCTGATAAATATCGATATTTTAAAAAAATTAAAATTAATCAAATGAGTTTTGAGAGGAAACTAGATACACAAATATGAAAATATGATGGCATCTATCGCTAATTTCAGACAGTTGTGAAATTGTTTCCCTCTCGTTAAAAAACCCTGACAAGAGAATTAAAATGAAAGAACAGAATAAAAGAAACATAAAAATAGAAAAATCGAAATTATTTCTAACAAAACGTCGAAGTTGGTTAACGCGTAGGACATAAAAGCGAATAATTTTAGTCCTCGCCTCTCTTCACCGTTAAAAAAAAACATTTTAATTCCTTTATTCTCAATTTTTGATTTCAACCTTCTTCCTCCTACTTTTTCTCTAAATTCTTGTGTTTCTGCTAGGACTTCAAAATATAAATTTTCCATACAAAGGTATTCCCAGGATTTGTCGAAAATCGTGTTTCTAAATATCGTGTGATTCGTTATAAAATTTTCCCAGTGAACTGCATCGTATTCATACTGCTCTATATATCAACACATATAGACCTCGGGTATATCAACGGGAGCATCGACTAATGGATGACGCGCGTGCAGCGTACAAACTGCCGTGCCCATTGTCACGGTTCTATATTGAAGTTGAAAAGAGAATGGGTGCGAGGGTGGAAAAGAAAATTATTGAGTGGCCCCGAAGGTTCCTCAATTCATCCACCAGCCGTAGGGGGTGTGATGTAGCGGAGGCCTTTTACCACACGTGCCCCTTTATTTTTTTCATTCCAATGTCTAAATTAGACTGTTCCGCATTGACTTATCGTGGCTATCGTTAACCGATCAAAATTCCCCACAGATTTTTCACTCTCTCCCTCAATTGTTTACATTTTCCGCCACGTTTTCCCAATGATACTCACATTTACACGGAATTTTCGACACAATCTGTGTTTTGATTCCACTGATTTTATTATGACAATAAATTGACTCCGGGAAATCGTATGATTCTCATAAATCTTCTCTGTTCATTTCAGTTTAATTTTTTTTTTACTTCATATGAAAAATCACAGACAGTAAAGAAAAATGAAAAACGAATTAGTTTTCCGTTTGGTACTTTATCGATTAAGCAATCTTAATACATCGCTGAGCCGCAACGTACCATAAAGCAGAACGGAACCGGAAACTATCTATTCTTACCGGGGAATATGGTCTCGACGGTGGTTTTGCTACAGTTGTGGTAGTTGGAATTTTCGCTTTGATTAATAACGTTAAGGTTTTCGCGTTTCTTTTTTCCCTATACCCTTGCGGCAAACCAACTCTCTCGTCGATGCCTCCAAAAGCCCCTGAAGTTTCCTCCTCCCATTACTTTTCTCCATTCTCTCATAATTCTCCAATCTTCTTTCCTTCCTTTAACCAGCAAGAATTATTCACACGTTTGGCAGCTGATTGAGTTTTCAGAATGAATGGATTCGTTAAAGAGGCGCCAAAAAAAGGCACGCACCATCGTCCAGAATTGGTGCGGATCGATATCAATTAGGATGCTCCTTCCGGTCGCGTGACTGCACCCCCAAAAACTATCCCTTCACCGATGTGCCACGAGGCAGCGTTATAACCATGCACTTACGTTTGAAAAACCTTCTACTTCCGGTTTCTATTGCCTGCAATCTACGCCCTAACACACTGGAACAATAGAGTGGAACCTTTTAACGCCCTGGTATCATCTTTCCCGATCAGGTGAGCAACTTTATATAATAATTGACATGGAATTATCGTGAATTGACTAACTGAGAAAAGACAACCGGACAATTTCGCACGACCTCAGAGTTCAGATTTCTATCGCGATTCACTTTCTAAATAATTGTGTATTTCTCATTTCGGTGCAATGAGAAAAAAAAATCTCAAAAAACGATTGAAACAAGTAATTTTGTTATCCTTTCAAAAGCGATGTATTTGCAGCTAGTAAATTTGCATTGCTGCAAAAAAATATTTTTCGAAGGAAGCGAAAATTTGATTGTTTCTAATTTTCTCAGATCTATTATTCTCAGAACTTTTCCCGAAACAGAGACAGTGTTTCGCAAATAATAGTGTTGTTTAATCATTGATTCGAGATCAGTTCGGCATTTTTTTCACGCGACAATTGATTCTTTCAACAGTAAAACCGATTTTAGTGTCCACTGAAGGGTTTTTCAGACAGCGGAAGAAGTTCTCTGAAAAAGTTTGGAGCTCCGAATCGGCCAAGCATACACCTAGCATCTATTCCTCCTCATCTATCCCCTCATTCCTTTATCCCGTAACTACAGAGCATGGGATTTTCACCCTATGGCGGAAACCAGCCAATAAAACACCCCCGGACGTAACTGCATTGTCCAACTTTTTTTTAAGATTCTCGTTTTTTTCTACCCGCGTTTCTTTATCCATTTGTACTGTGGTACGGGAATCCCGTGTCCGATTCTCGCTGACCCTGGATAAGGACAACGAGACACCCCTTCGATTACATTCGGAAATATTAGGGGACGTCCCGTAGCTCGACAAACTATCAATTTGTTTTCCTGTTACATTGATTTGGATAAAACTCCTGCTCAAGACATTGACTTGTTTTTTTTCTGTCGCTGCTCGTCTCGAGTTCTCTCAGAGTCCATTTGAATTTTCTAAAATTCTAATGTTCAGAAGTTTCTCTGCTTTTGTTTCAACAAAGTGCTTGACGATGAGGTTCGCAACAAATTTGAAAGCAAAGAAAATAGTAAAAATGTCACGGTCCGAATCAAGATTACAGAATCATATAAATCATGATGCCAGGCTGAATGTTATCAGGGAGCTTCCGGTCCGTCGCACAGACATTTCGCACGGCCATCGAATATTCCATATTATACTTACGACTCTTTTTTTTCTCTCGTCGAACCAAACTAGTATTACGAAGCGAAACATATGCCGACCGCTGTCCACTCCATTTACTCCGCTGCGTCATCTCCGCTCTTTAGTCAAAGCCAAAACTGAGTTAGGGTTAGGGGTCAGACGAGAACGATGCCGGAGGATGAAAAAAAAACATCCACTTTACTTTTATAGTCATTGGATTTTTTTTGAGATTGTACTTATTGAGAGCCAACTTGAAAAATTAGACAATGGAATAATATTCGGTGAGTGGACTTAGATGAGCGGGAAATCTAAACCGGTAACAAGATGGCTGACTTCGGAAACGGAAACCGGAAACTTGTCACTCGAGCTACGGTCGACTTCCGTCGTTGTCTCTCTGTGGCAAAAAGGAAGCGAGAGAACGCGCACGGGTCTCGAGCATACACGAGCTGACGTGAAAAAAGGGAGCAAATTCAAACTCAAATATCTCTTGGACCCTCTATTACACATTTTTCATCGTCGGAAAAAACAAAGAGGAGAAAGGGTATGGTTGATAAATAATGAAATAGGGAAAAAGATAAAGGGGTTAGTTTGAATATTCGAGACACATAAAACATCATTTCTTTCATATGTACGCTTTCTTGCGGTTATATATTATATTTTACTATTATCATACATAATGTACATATATACAGCCTTCTACAATAAATACTTATCGTGATAAAAAGAAGAGGAGAGATTGCAAAGATCCTCATAATATTCACCGAAAAGTCCAACTTTTCAATTAATTTACTTAAAAACTAGAATTTTAATTCATTTTCTTCTTCATTGTGATCCTCAAAGTTTTCACAATCTCTCTCTTGATATTAGTTCACTTGGTTTTCATCCAAAATCGTTTCACCGCTAAATATTTGTCTCACTCATTTGTTTTTTTTCGTGATATTTCATACACGTGCTCTTTAGATTAACGAAAAATTAGCTCTAATCGCTCCTAGTTATCATCAGACGCTTGGCCGATATAAAATCCTATCTTTCTTTTTGATTTTGCACCAAGAGAACGATTACGCAATGGTAAGGAGTTGTGTCGGGTAAAGGAGAACGGGGAAAGGAAGAATTGATTATCTGACAATGATATTACAAGTACTAAACTTATGTCATAGATGAGGACTTGATGACACTCATGTCTATTTGCACCGTTTCAAGGAATTGTAATTAACTTATTGCCAATTTTTAGAATGATAAATCTCACCACCAGTATGGTTTTTGCATGTATGGTGTTGCCATTGATACTTGTCCATTGGAAGCAGTTGGATAAGTTGATTCAACTAATTTCGATTGACATGGTTTGCCATCCCTAACTAATACTGGTACTGCTACTCTTCTTGGCGAACAACCACTAGCACTAGCCTCTACTCTCTCATTCTGTGCGCGTTTCGTTTTGTACCTGTGATTTTGAAACCATATTTTCACTTGAGTTGGTGTTAAGCAAATTATCGATGCTAAATGTTCGCGTTCTGGTGCACTCAAGTATCTTTGCTGTCTGAAACGTCTCTCTAATTCGTAAGTTTGTGCTTTTGAGAATAGTACTCTGCGTTTTCTTTGCTTCTTGCCGCAATGACTTGAGTCGTTCAAATCGTGCGATCTGGATTTATCGTCGTTTCTGTCCTCCGAATGATGCTCCTCGATTTCTTCGAAATCTGGCTCCTCGTCCTTCGATGATTCATTGCCGTTGTCTTGTTGGGATGGAAACGATAGGTCAGAGATTGTAGGACTCGTTGAATCTGGTTGCTGCTGCTGTTGCTGACTTTGCTGTTGATGCACTGAAACAGCCAGAGACCAGAATTACACTTCATATTCATTCAGAGATAAATAACGGCGAGAGAAAGGAAGATGCATTGAGAAAAATGATGAGAAAAAAAACTGATCTACACGGAACATAAAGTCCGCATAAAAATAGCCCATCAACACTATCAGTTATGAAGGGATGCATTCTGAAAGCTCTGTGCGTAACGGGCTTCATCGAATAAGCACACAATATGCTATTGTATCACTCTATATAGATACTGGAAAAAGGAGAGGGGGAATGGACGACAAGAAGAATGCAGAGGGTGCGAAAAAAACTATATAAACCCCATTCGTTACCCGTATATGTAATGTTGGCCAAAGTCTTCTCGTGGCACCCCACGAGATCAACCATATCATTTTCATGGGAGATTAGACCCTTGATGTTTTCACCCCGCTCTGTGATTTCAATTAGCCAATGATACTAGTCTTGGGAAATTTCTTCCTCAGAATGACAAAGAATGAACGTTGAAAAAAATTGAAGAATCATACAATTGTTTTCTTTAAGGATTTGTCCCCGGATCTTCATTCAAATTACAATGATCTGAATGACATCACATTCTCCAATTTAAAGAATCCAATTCGATTCTACTTTCGTTTTCAATCGCTCTCTACCTGGCGATACGGAATAATCAAATCTCCATCGAGAGAATGTGAGAAGAAAAAAATGGAGGATCCGTATTACATCACATCCATAAGTTGATGTCCAGCCCCCTATTAGGAAACCCTCATGAGGTATATATAAGCGGTAAACTACAACTACACAACACGAATGATGCCTGCAAGAGTGTAAACCACGACAATGCGAATTTTGGGCGTGACAATATCAATTCATTCTTTGAAAAACGAAGTAGAGGGGACCGAGGATGGAAAAAAAGAGGAGTCTACACGGTGTATATAGATTCCCTGTGTGTATGAGTTTTGCATCTGTCCCAGGGGTGACATCTGTCTATCCCCATTTGGCCAATAGTATACCAAGGATGCTAGATGCCCTTTATAGGACCATTAGATCCTGCTTAGGTTGAAACGAACCAATTGTAGGGTGTTAAATAAATAAGGGTTTGGTGAAATACGACTTGGATACGGTCTATACATCCTTGTTTCATTTATTGGGCTCAATATCGAGAGTTTATACGCAACGTACAATCCGCATTTTTCCCCCCATATTTATCTTAATGAGAATTGTATAATTATTTTATTGAAAATGTTCTGATTGCCGATATTTACCACTCATTTCAGCTAACGTTTGGGGCATTGTCACAGGTAGCAGAGGTCCCGTCGGCCAACCAAGTAAACCAGGAGGTGGTAGCGACGATGGAGGTGGTGGAGGCGGTGGCGGTAATGTATTTCGGAGATTTCCATGAATTCCAGGCTGGAGCATTGCTGTCGTGTGCTCGAGGAGTTGTTGGTAAGTCGTTGGAATTTCTCCCGGCGATGGAAGGGTTGTTGCAGTACCTGCAAATTCAATTGTTTCTTTAAAGATGTCTCAATTTTTTAATAATTTTAATTCGGCCTTTTTGGTTACCGCTTGTATATTAATAAACTCAATTCAATTTGATGTTATTTGGCACGTTCCGATTCCAATGTGGAATCATCCTCAGAATGCAATTTTTATTCATAAAAAATTTTAGAGTATAAAGAGCGGAAATGTCAATAAAAATTTTAAATCAGTTCAAAGCCATCAGTATAAAGTGTGATCTCTCAATTTATTCGGTATTCATCTTGAAAATTCATCTCCTCTAATCTCTAATTCTCCGTAATCCAAAATGTTAAATGCAAATGGCAGTTGAAGAAAACAGATTAAACTCACCATTTCCATCGTTCTGTGCCGTCGGCTTGGCCTCATTCAGTTCAAGAATATCGCTAATATGAAAACCTGAGCTAGTTCTCGAAGCAACTGGCATTTTCATGCTCTCCAGTAGTCTGTAAAGTAAACAAAGTTGAAAGAGATTAATTAAGACGCTCGGAAAGTATGAATGGAATGGGAATTTGCGGGGGATGTTTGTGAAGAAGCTAGTCGGGAAGCCATCGACTCGCGCGACTGGCTTTTCGAAAACCGATTAAAACCGGTCGAGTTTTCCTCTTTCTTGAATTGTACCAGTGCTACTGCTGGCGACGGGTGGCAAAGGACCACCCGTTGTTTCCTAGCATTGTTAGAAGTGAATAAACCTGCAGAGATTGAGAAGAGCATCCGGAACCTGCAAATCCAAATGCGTTGACGCTTCTTGGGATTGTAAGCCGGACGATCTATTATCAGGACACGTAGGGGCAAAGTATCGAAACATTTTGAGTTTTTAGTGTCATAAAAGTGTGGATTTATTTTATTTTTTCTGAAAGGAGCCAATGCTTCATTGGCGAAGACAAGTATCGTAAAACCCCTAATTCTTCGTGTAAACAAATTATCTATTTTTTTCGAATAGCTTCTTTCTCATTTTTTTCACTTTTCAATAAATTTTATTTGGGGTATAAACCGAGGAATAGGCATCGAAGTCACTTCGGAAGTGTTTCGTTATGAGATTTGTGCGTTTATTGAGGAAATTTAATTTGGTACGTGCAATTAATATTTACCTGGAGTTCAATGTCAATTGGTACCAATGGTTCAAAAGACTCGCTGGATAGGGGAACAGGGGCCACGGAAGAATTTTATTCTTATCCTCCATTTTTCACTAATTACTTCTTCCTCTATCACTATCAATACATAACAGAACTATAATATAAAGTCACCGGTTTTTTTTCAAAAATTCTCTCAATTCCTCATTATTCACTGGATCAACTTCACTGGGTATTTCACACAAATGAAAAATCCAAATAAATTCAAGAAAGTTCACTTATTTTCCACAAAAAGAGACTCACTAATTTCGATTTATCCGAATGAATACAAGTCTCGAATCTACCGCCACAAATCGAAATTGAAAAAAAAATTATCGCAATCGACGCACAACAGTCGAATCGTCACCCTCTAAATTCTAAACCTTTTTTTTTTATTCACTCGCGAGTTGAGGACCCGTCTTGTACTTTTTCGAGTGTCCTCGACGAGCACTTGACGGCTAGTGTGTCCCTACCATGGTTTTGCTTTGGTTTTCGAGCACCCTCGAGAAATGTCCAGGAGGCGTTCCACAATTGAGGGCGGGTTTCTCCCCTATCCCTACTCTTCAACTTGGTAAAACTAAAATCGGTAACTTACGGAATTTTCAGCATCCTCCATACGTTCAACACGCAGTATTGTGTTTTCCTTTGGAGGTTAAATTCGAACGGTTATTTTACCAAGGGGTGGAGTTCCAACGTTGAGTATAACTGGGCGCGGCAAATTCAGGGGTGGCGATTGCCAACAACCCTGGAGGGGTTTTACGCCAATCCGCTTTCACCATCGATCAAAAGCTTTTTACCGGTTCTCCACGACACACTTTATGTCGAGTGTTAATGCGAAAGAGCATTAACGCCGCACTTTCGTGTCTCGTTTTTTCTGCCATGTATATGTATGTACATTGAGAATTTTTTAAGGGAGCAAAGCTAATGGTTGATTAGAAAATTTTTTGCAGAATGAAAAAAACTTTTTTCTACTGCATTATTCATAGAATAAATTTCAGTCATTTTCACTATTTACTAAATTGGGAATTTTTCAGCTTTTTTTAAAGAATTTTAGATTTCTTTGATGATTCTTTTCATTATTTGTATGAATGAAATCTTTTTTTTCATTTTTTCTTATGTGAGAACCAACAAGAATTTTTATTGCCTCCTTTGAGGACTACTAAGATAGTTTCTCGATCGTTTACCCTCAATTTTCAGCATTAAGAAGGTGAAAAGTTTCTCCCCACGTTTCCGGTTTTTCCGAGCATTCTCATTGTTGTCCTACTCTTCTCTCCCCTCTCTTCCCTACCTCTCTCTCTCATTCTCCTTGTATAAAAGTCAAAAAGTACGGAAGGGGGCGTATAAGGGTTCCCATTGTCGAGATCGTGGTCATATAGTCTAGCATTCTCATTCCCCCCGTCAAGAGAAAAGGAAGAAAAAAAACTTGACCTCCGGATTTATACATCCTTCAGTCCTGAACTACATGGACCGGGACAAACAAAAAAACGAGAACATTTTTTATGATTTCTATTCTCATACACTGAATTTATTATTTTGGGCTGATCATAACAATAAAATTCATACAAATGTAGATTAATTTGAAATGTAAACGTGAAAATAACTTTCGGTGCTTCCTTGGTACTTTAAATCGTGACTAAAACCAGTGGCAATGGTACTAGAGCCAAATGGGATACGATAGTGACAAGGAGGAGTTGAACTGCACGCGAACTGTGGATCGAGTATCCAAAACTATCGTGCGCCTCAAATGCAAAAAGTCACCCAAGTGTATTATGAAGAAAAAAATAAAGTAGAGACACGACATCTAATCGGGTTAGAATCAGGTTTAAGTCATGAAACATTTTTCATACTTTTTCTCTCCAGATTTCTTCATTTTTTTATTTCTCTTTTCTCCTCTCTTATTTTCGCCGCAATGGACTCGGCGTCTCGACGCCACCGGAGGGTTAAAAAAGCGCAGTTCATAAAGAGCCAGAAAGCTGGAGAAGTTTTCGAGTAGAAGGGGCGAAAGCCCTAAGGGTGGTACCAGGATTCCAAAGTGATAGAGGGAAGAGAGAGAGAAGCAAAAACAGGAGGCATTTGCTAGCAATCGAGGCAACATTTGTCCAGGTCCCACGACTGTTTGGCGATAGCTGTGCCAACTCGTTTTCAGCACGCAACCCAATTTGTCTGTGTCTCATTGTTTTAAGACTCGCGATAGCGACATTCAAGTTTTCTTCTCTTCATGGAATACAAAGTTAAAGTCTTTTTAACGCCAATTTTTTGATACTATTTTTCACATTTATTTTTAATTCTTAACATTACTTCACCAAGTTTTGATCTTTTATTTTCTTCGTCGAAATTTCAGGCGAGTCAAAGGATTATAAAATATGATAAAGTCCCTCTCAAGAAGTACTTGTACACTTGAAATATTTCTTCAAAAACTTTCAGGCGAGGGTGATAGAGTGAATGAGAGAAAGAGAGAGAAGAGAGGAGAATTGTGTCGTCTCTCAGGTGTGCATTTGGTGGGCAATCTTGAAAACGTGCCGGTATGAATGGACACTTACCCATTTACGAGTTATTTCAACGACTATTTCCCTCCATTAACATGACAATATGAGTACCTGTCGATTCTCGGTCGGTTTTCCGAGGGGGCCCATTTGGGTTTTGGGTCCCAGGCGTAAATTTCTCGCGCTGGTGCATTGTAGATGGAGGAGGGGAGGAAAGAGAAATAAGGATGAGGACAGTACGGCCACCACCTGAGATACTGGTGCCTACTTCTTAAATTTTTCGAGACAGAGAAAGAGAGATGCAGGTTCAACTTTATTCTATTTATTGCCAAAACGTGCCCGCGCAAGATTTTACGAAATTTCTGCGTACTAAACTCAAGTGGATTTCCATTCAAACAAAAGTGGCCTCAACCTGTACACAGTGCCTTTAGTACCTGCAAGTGCCTTTACTACTACTCGAAAATTCATTCATAATTTTTTCCTTCGTTTACGTTTACCTTTGGAATTTTCGAATTTTGATAAATCTAGACGCACACGATGACAATGAAATCGTTGGATTTTTTTCAATGCAATAGTTCCGCACGTGTCTAATCGCACATTTTTCTATCATTGTAGATACGATATCGTTGATCGTCCGCGAAAAGGAGGAAAAATACATATTTTTTAAATTGTAATGGTAAATAGCTGAGCTTAGAGCGCTTCGAAAAACCATTTGAACATCGTGGAGAAGGATAAAAAATTCACAGTAAAAATTGTGAGCCTGGACTCTTGGTTCATTCACAAAATTCGACAATGGGCCCGAGACGGGTGGGCCACCAGGAGTTAGTGAATGAACGTAGTAAGTTTCGTAGTACTACGTAGTAGAATTCACAACGGGAAGTCTTCGAGGGCCTCTTTTGGGTTATCCTCGTAGTTTTTTCCTTCATTTCTCTTCCTTTTTTCTTCTTTACATTCATTCATGTCTCTCTCTAACCTTGCAGCACTTCATACTATGGGGGCAAAACGTGACCCAAAGTTTGTAAAGCTAGTTTAGCATTCTCGACGTCAACGGTTTTAGCTTTCCCGGCGTTTAAGAAGCGTTTAAGAAGTTATTTCAAAATGGCTCTTTCTGTAAAGCGGAATGCTTTGTATTCGATAGAAAGACAAGTTTTTTTCTCTCTTACTGTTGGATTCTTTCGTTTTATTTCTCTCGGCTGATGAATAAATTTTGATGTACTTGATTAGGAAATGAGCCCCGATCGAAACGTGAAATTTAAACGTGGAAACCAGACAGGTGCGAAAAGGAGGAACTCTAAAGGGATGTCGAGTATAACAAGGCGTACCACTCTCACCGAGCGCCAAGTGATGATTCCGAATATAATAGACACGCATATAGTTTCCGGTTGCATTCTCTCCTCCTGATAAATTAACAAATAAATTATAAAAATAATTCACCTGTAATCGTCATCGTTCGATATGTAGTCAGGTGGAATGAGATGCCAGGATGCATCGTAGCACTCATCGTATCCTGCTGCCATTTTCTGGTATCTCACCTGAGTCTCCGGAAAATATTGGAAATTGTTACCTCCAATCATCAGAAAGGTTTTTTTAATATAATTTTAATACTCTCAAATTTTTTAATGGGGACTTTATTACGTTGAGTTCAATGAAAATCCGAGGAATTCTGTGAGTTATGTGAAATGCCTTAATTTATGACATATTAAAACTCAACACGCACTAACTGGCGTAGCACTGACCGTCCTGATTATACAGTTACCAGTTTTATATTCCATCGAAAAATATATTACCTCCAGATAGGCGCACAGGTAACGTTATCTCGTCCACGATAACATCCCTATAGAGATTAGTTTCGACTACCGATCTGTTGATTTCTAAGTCAAAATTTTATCGATGCCAATAGTTGACTTAAAATAATGCGAGCATAATAATTGTTGATGGTTCTGAAGATCGAATCTGCTTACCGAACGAATAGAATTTCCAAATTCTGGAATTATCGTAAGCTTCCATTTTTTTTTCTAGCTGCAGTAAGAAACCTCGATCATTTTTTCTTCAATTTCTGCGGGAATTTTTCAAAATCATTCAATTATTTAAAGCTCATTACTTCTAAATCTGATTCGTCCATTTTCTGGTAGTTAATTGTGATGAAAAGACCCTCGACATGAAGTGTCAGCGGCTTAACACTAGAGTACTTGGTCAAACGGCAGTCGATAGTTTAATTTTTTTTTTCTTGAATTGATAAAATATCTACTACCTAAACGATGATAATTTTTCTTCAAGAATAAAGAAACGAAGGAATTATTAACAATTTAAATGGACGTAGGAAAATTTTGTTGAGTATATCGTGCTTGAATGTCTAAAGCACAGATAAAGCTGATATAAAAAATTAATTTACAGTACATCACGATGGCCCAGTTATTTTTTTTATTTCACGGCAAAAAAAACGAATCCTCACCTTATATCATTTATTCACAACGCTATGCTCGATTGATATTGCGTTATATTAATCGATAATGATGCGTGACCATAATCTTCATGACTTTTATTTAATGCAAAGACGTGTTAATGTATGTGTGTTTAACATTGACTATTAATGTATTTGATGTGTAATAGTGAATATGAGCATGTGGCTCTAATCAGTGTTGAACCTATCGCATTGATTATCGCACCCTCAAAAAAGATAACACATTTTTTTGACGGTTTTGGATTCACCTATAAACACACATTGGCGTTTATAAAATGATAGCATGAAGAATTTAAAAAGAGAAATCGAAATGATAAATTTAAAAATTAGTTGCAGCGTAAATTTTTAGCCTTCAGGTTTCTTAGAATAAAAATGCTGCAGTGGAAATAGTATTTTTAAGAGTTCTTCAAGGTCAGCGCTCTGTTTTATCGACAGAGTTCACGAGAAATATCTTCCGATGATAATTTTCCGTAGATAAGTGTTTTTCTTCTTTATCAACAACCGGTGTATTATTTGACGCAGATAAATAATTGTCTGTTGGTAAAGTAGTGTCCTTCATTATCGACTTGTAAATAGATTTTTACCCCCTCGCCACGTATGATGAGGCTACCTTGTTAGTTCCAAAATGCCAACCCCAGGAATCAGATGCAGTTAACTGTCACCCACAATTGTCGAAACAATTACAAACATCTCTGCAACGTTTGTTTGATAAACAATTGAAGTTTTAAAAAATGGCGTCAACAGAGAGTGATGTTAATAATGTCAGTGATGATATCGAAAAATTGACCGTGAATAGTGAGGAAGAAGTGACAAAAAATGATGATAATATTGAAACAATAGGCTTTCAGCCACATCTTTCCGGATTTGAGACAAAAGAACTCTACAAAATAGCTATGAATTTCTACAAAGGTAAGTAATTAAATTTTAAATGCACAAAAAAATCAAATAAAATATTATATCTCAGCCCCCGGTATTATTGATAATATTTCACCTTGTTATCTTGACATTGGAGTGCCATGAATTATTCACCGAATCACAATCTACGACTCATCCATAGCCCCTATTTTCTTCATATTCTTTTCAAAAGAAAAATAATAAAATCAATATAAAACTCAAGAGAAAAATCATTACATTATTTTACAGAGAAAGAGGGAAAAGCCGTACACTTATCTTACGAAGACAAACTAAAGTTGGTAGCGTTTACACAACAAGCGACTCATGGTAAATGTACTCCAGAAAATTCTCCGCCCTTGGGTGTATTGGATGTTATAGGAAAAGACAGGCGATTAGCATGGCAGAATCTCGGTGACATTTCGAAGGAAGAAGCAATGGAGGGTTTTGTTATTCTGTTGGACAAACTGTGTCCGCTTTTTAGGACAGTGGTTGAGGCACAGAAGAGAAACATAGAGGAGCAGGAGCGGAGGAAAAGAGAGGAGGAATTGAAAAAAATTGAGGATGAGAAGAGAGAAAAGGAGCTGGAGGAGGAGAAGAAGAGAGAGGAGGAGGAGAGACTGAAGCGAGAGCACCAGAGGAGACAGATCCAAGAAGCTTTGAATCAACAGACTTATCATCAATTCAAGGCTTATGCCGAACAGCAATATCCTGGAAATCCAGAACAGCAGGGCGTGTTGATAAGACAATTGCAGGAGCAGCATTATCACAGGTATATGCAGCAATTGCATCAGAATCGAGTGATGATTGAGGACAGCACGGACATAGAGAAGAAGGAGAAGGATCCTGATGTTGAGAAGGACAAAGAAGCACTGGAGATTAATGAGACGAATGAAAAGACTAATAATAATGATGATGATGATGATTCGGATGCGGAACCTGATTGGCCACCAATTGAGGCGCCGAAAATGTGGACGAGAGCGGGCGTTGAAGAATTCAAGGACACAATAAGACGAGAGGCCGGCGATGCTGTTATAAAAGTTGGACACGGTGAGACTGTAACTGTTCGTGTACCAACGCACGAGGATGGCGCTTTCCTGTTCTGGGAATTTGCTACTGACGGGTACGATATCGGTTTCGGAGTTTATTTTGAATGGTCGAAACCAGAGACAAATCAAGTATCAGTTCATATTAGTGAATCGGAGGATGAAGATGAGGATGAGGATTATGGGTCTGGCGAGGATCTAGAGAGTGGCGCAATTATCGGAGAATCTGAACCAGAGGAGAAACCAAGCTCACCGCCTATTAGTGTTATAGTGCCTGTAAGTAAAACATGAAAATGGGTTAAGCTTTAAAATTAATGGCAGTGAAATTGAATAGTTTCTATTGTCAAAGTTTCATTGTTTTCATTGGTTGTTTTTTCTTTTATTTTCCCCCCAGGTTTATCGACGAGATTCACAAGAAGAGGTGTATGCTGGCAGTCACCAATACCCAGGTCAAGGTGTTTACCTACTGAAATTCGATAATTCATACTCTTTATGGCGAAGTAAAACTCTGTATTACAGAGTTTACTATACACGACCTGGTTTCACGAATAATCCATCTTAACCCTCTCCCCATAATGTTGTCTATTGACGTTAAAATTTAAACGGCCAGGAGACGTATGTTCAAAAGTTTTATCCTAGTCCGGCTATCGAGAAGTCCCAAATGAAAAGAGATAAAAAGAATATATATATACACATATATATGTATTGAACACAATTTATGTGGCGAATAGTTTATTTATTACACTTAGGTAAGAGAATAGGACTTTTTTTGTTGAATTTTTTGGTCTTTTCAATGAGCAAAACAAGAAGCAAATGCACAATTTTTTCCACTGCCCGGTGTCATTAAAAAAATTACGATGTTTAGTTTCCATTAGTATTCCGAACAAAAAAATTGTAATGATTAATGGGACGTTAATTGCAAACATCACACCGCACATGTGAACTATGTGTAATTAATTTTTATTTTAACTCGTGCAACTAGTGTTCCACATGAATTTTATGTTTGAATTGTGTCGATCTGATGATTGCAATTTTTAGTGTGAAAAGAGCCACAATTTCTTAGTGTCAAATAATTTGGATAATTAATCCAGATTAATTAATAATATAATACTGTGTGCCTGAAAAGATTACCCAATCATTTTGTGATTCAAAGAATAGTACTGGATTGGATTAATCACAATTATTTTCATTTTTGGAATTATTAATCATTAAAACTACATTTGTTCTTTTTCCTCATTTATTTCATACGGCAATATAATGCAGTGTATGTATAATAATCACAATAATGTTAAATTACTAAAAATGAGTACAATTAATTTGGCCCTCGGCGCGAATACCTTCACTTAATTTTCTTTTTTCTAAATTAATTCAAACATTTTCATTAAATACAAGACGCACATTGCTCTCCGTAAATTAAGAGCTATCAATAAATTACCCTCGAAGCACTTAATAATTTTATCCTAAAAATGCTGTGAATTATTATCTAATATTACAATTTTAAACTTTGCGCATAATTTTTTTCGTTTCATTTTTTTTAGTTACAAGAGCACTTTTTCAAGACGGCATGAGTTTATGTGACAATCAAATATCTCTCGCATCCTCACATTTCTTTTTTAATGTGTGCATAATCTCTCCTCTCTTTTTCTCTTTGATAATTTAAAAAAAACTCTTTTGGACTCTCGAGCTCTTCAAATATTTAAACGTAATCATGGATTGTCTGATGTAGACCGTGTTGAGATGAGGGCTAATTGCTGCTTCTATTATTTACTAAGAGAAATTGAATTACTAATTTTTCACTCCATTTTCATTAAACGGTTTTTTTTTCTATTAATATTAAATTGTCTCCAAATAGCTGCTAACAAAAATGACCTTACTACTTTTATGGCCCGGAATGATTATATCCATTTGACATTTAACAACACGTCTTCAACTTTTTTTTATCTCATTTCTTTTCTTCTTCATCTAAATATTTATAGCTATTCTGGCAGTTTGGAAAGACTTCATTGTTTAAGCACGAAACCAAATAAATTGTTTCTCACTGATTTTTTCACAATCAAAAAAAAATTTAATTCAACAACTTTACTTATTAACTTTTAATTGAAAATTGCACATTCACCAGTCGATTAACTTCGTCCTTTTTAATTTTATCCTAAAAATATTCAGCGTATATATCACATTATTCAAAAAGAGCCCTATTAAAAATTACAACAATATTTAAATTTTTTTGAATTGTCCATTTGTTTTATGCAATTATTTTTTTTACCCAGCTTAAGCATCAAAATTGACGGTAGGAATTACAAGTTTATTATTTGCGCGTGTTTTATCTTTATCATCTTTGACTGTTAAAGTGCTTTATGGTATACGTATTTATAATTTGTTACTATTTCATGTTATTTTTCTTTTTTTGGTTGATCATTAGTCGAAAATACACGTACAAGCGTTTAATATTACAAGTACAACAAATATATATATGTCATGTATCATTTCTTTCATCCTTTCACCCAGTTTAATTTATATACATGTATATTCATAATAAATATCGTTAACTTTCATTATCGCTTACATTAATAATTTTAATATTTGAGCTATTAGCACGAGACGCGGTTTCTTTCATGATTTATTACAAATCATTTTTTTTTTAACAAATCCGAATAGGGGAAGTGGGGCAAAATGGACATTGCAATGGAACGCTTTGATATACAATTTTTTTCAATGATTTAGTGAAAAACTGTAAAAATTTCTGGTGAAAAAGATACGGTGAAGTTAATTTTTGGTTTTATTTTTGAAAAAATTGAAAGTTTTTCAGTTTTTTTCCAAAAATCTGTGGTTCGATCATCGTAGCGCAAAAAATCAAAGACTTCCTTGGAGATGAGTTCATTTTTCATCGATTTACGTAATTTTAAATGAATTTTATTGTACGAAAATCAATCTTTCCTCAATATCTACCGCAAAAATCATTAGAAATTAATTCAAAACCACATAAATCGAATGGAGAAATAGCTCATCTTCAAACTGGTTCTAGAAGGATCGCACTACAACCATTAGAACCGGAGATTTTTCCAAAAAATTAAAAAATTTCAAAAAAAAAACGGTAGAATGTTCAAAAAAATTGTGGAAAATTAATTGTCTCATGTTTTTTGTCCAAAATTTCCTGAATTTTACGATGGAATCATTGAAAAAATTCTATGGCAACTATTTTCACTCGTCATAAACGATTCCCTCTATATATAACATCAAGCCTTCAACTGAAATTCAATCTGTCCATTTCATCCCACCGTCCTCTATTCAAATTATTCTCACAATTCTCACAGCGTCAAATTACAAAAGTAATTGACAATTAACATGATTCTCACAGTTTCAAATACATCAATTCTTCACCGCGCGTCGTGACATAATTTGATTTAAAAGGCATTTATTTGCGACTCTCGTGAGTTTCACTCATTTTTTCTTCATTTTACCAAAATATGACAATGAAAGACATTCTAAAAAAACTATGGAAAAAAAATCGTTGTTAGATTTTTCCAGTTTCCATAACGGAAGTAAAAATTGATTGCGCGTTTCGTTACAATGACGTTTCCATATTAAGATTGAAGCGTCTCGGAGGACCAAATTCACTCCTATCATCTGTATAGCTACGTCTCAATATTCTATCCTTTCTAATCGGCGTCGATCTACGTTCAGTTAGTGAACGAGTTAAGCGAGTATTATTTGGTGTTACAAAACAACGTGAATTACCCGTTTGCTCTGTGCTATTATCCAATGGTGTTGTCGTAAAGAATTGAAGATACTCAGGCTCTACACTTAATGTGCGTTTATGATTGAAACGTGTGCTTTTAATTTTACTACTCGCAGGAAGTTGAGAAGCTGATTCAGACTCAGCTAAAACATTTAAGGATCTGCCTAACTTATTGAATAAAGGAAGATTTGAGGCGGAAGTTTCATTTGTTACTTGACGATGTCTTTGTGTTCCAGCAAATGGATCATTCGGTCGGCACACTTCGTGAATTGGACTTGCGAAAATTAATGTTCTGTAAAAAAACAAAATCCAAAAAATCAGGATTCATTCTAAACACAAAACGGAGAAATTCACTCACCTATTTTGATTCTCTCTACGCATTTCAATATTAGGAAGCACTTGTCTTCTCCTACTCGAAAAATTATCCCCAAGGAAGACAACGTCATTTGGATTGTCTCTACTCTTTTCATCAGCACCAACCAAGTTTCTGAACTCCTCAGTTGTAACAAGCGTATATCTTCTTTTGTTCTGTTTGAGTATTGATTTCAAACAAAAATACGTCTTCGATTCTGGTATCCTCTTACCAGACGTTATCACATCCCCAACTGTTCTACTTCTCACAACATTTCCACTCGAGTTCCCCCCTTGACAATTAATTTCCGTCCGTATTTTTCGCTTCGGTATGGCACCCCTACCGCCGCTATCAACTCCCTCTGTTTCATTCGGAATAACTACAGTTGGTGGTACTTCATCATTTTCTAATATATTCTCAAGACTTCTTCCATTAATACGTAAGAATTGTAAACTAGTGCCGTGCATTAAATCACACGAATTCGTTTTTAAATTTGGCTCTGATATATCTCTAGTCATTTTTCTACTATCAATACGATAATTTGAGGCACTGCATATAGTGCAGGTAGATACGTCGTTCGTAGGTTCTACCTTAAGACTGACACAATCATTTGTTTCTTCGACCTCTGGAATTCTCGTTTGATGACATGGACAATCACAATTTTGTGGCTGCGGTTCTAAAACAGCGAACAAACTTTCATTCGTCATACTTCTACCAACTGAGCATGATATTTCATGAACTCTGGTGGGACAGGTACTATTATTACGTATTCCAGCACATTCGTATAAAAGTGCTTCTGAATAACTTGGCACAAGCATTTCTCCGTCTGAATCATTATTCGAGTTATCACTTGTTGTTGGTCCAGCTGGCTCCATGAGCAATGCCTCGCTGTAACTTGGCGCGAGCATGTAGGAACCTGGTGCACTTAGCTGACTCGAAGAAGCGTGAATCTGTTCACGATTCGTTGGTGTATCGTAATTAACACCGAATAACTTTGTTATCTGATAGTCGGCGTATTGGGTCTTGCACTCGATGATAATCCGCAGTGGCCAACTGAGCAAAAGCGCACTAAGACACCAGTAAACGTATGAATTCGTGAACCATGGTCTACCGAGTACAGCTACGAGGGTCGTTGATGCATTGAAATTATAGCCAAGGTCAAGGCCCTCCCGCATTTCCATATAATCGTCTCTGAGTTCCTGTTAATCATTAATCGCAACACATTTGTAAAGAACAAAGCCTCAAGATAACTCGTTAGCACCGATTTTTCATACCTGTTCTGCGAAGAATCTCGATCTCGCTTCTTCGAATTCCGTTGCCGATCGCATATTCGAGAATGCGAAACCCTTGCTGAGTGTTATCTTTGTTATTGGAATTTTCGGATCCATCATTAGTTCTCTACTAATGTCCTTGACCCCACAGTAATCATAGAAGTAGAATGATGTTGCTGCATGTGTGTTGACTCTCTCGTAATAGACCTTTAGTTGAAAGGGACAGAAGAAAATATGTGGAAATAAAAGGATGTGTTTGAGGATCATAAATTCTCTTTTATTATTCAGTGCGCTTTTCATTGCAATTTTTTGCGATAAAAGTAGAAAATAAAAGAGGCTTTTCACGTTTCTCTTTCCTTTTTGGAGCCTTTTATTACCTGTGTTGTTGTGTAGTTATCACCGTTTCTGTAGCGTGTGATTTGACGTTTTCGCCTGACATAGTGATAGGAGACAGCCTTCCACCATATAGTTGGTTGAACTAATCTCAATTGCGTCAATTTTGATAGTATACTGTCCTGGCTTTCACCGTGGAGCAAATCGAGTCTGATTGGTGAATGATAACACTCTACCAGGTAAACCAAGTAGAGCATACCCATAAAAGCAACCTGAACAATAATTTCATTATCGTTTCAATTAATCACCAATTTTGCGAATTCAAATATATGATTATTATTATTTTCAGTCACTTAGTTCTTTGCGTCTTTGAACTTACGGGAATGTAGATGTAGCCGTCGTCGCAAGGTGACACGTGCCTAGTTGACTTGAGCGGGTATTTTGAAAAATTGATGACAATCTACAAGGGTGTGAGAAAAGACCGCGAAATTAGATTTAGCGTCGTTGTAAGAACCAGTAACTTCTGGTTTCTTCCAAGCGTGAATTAATTAATTGAGGGGAAAATTTACGTCACTCGAGGACGATATGATAACACACCTTTGTAACATTAGCACACCTGCACCACGTGACCGCAGCTAAACACCCATAAATCAGAACTGAGAGAACCAAACACTTGCAATTTGCCTCTTTCTGTAGTGCACCACAGAAAGTTTGTGAAATTGGTCGTTGCTAGATTGAATTTAAATTGAAATGATAAGAAATCAAATGAAAGTATAAGTATTAATAATCCTAGTCTATAAAAATAAAAAATTTTATGGATTAACTCACCTCCTCATTGTCCCGATTCATCTTGAAATATTCACGCAGCTCCTTTTATTATTTTTCATCTGAGATTGTAGCGCGACATAAAAGGGCTATTCATCGAGGGCTGTAACTATAATAAGAGGGGGTTGTATCACCCGACAGCATTATTCCACTCCCTCCGATTAAAATGACAGGCCAAGGCAAAGATAATGTTGCATCCTCTTTGTGATTATAAAAAATTCATTCGACGCGACGAGTTAGTTTCTCAATAGATAAAACTGTTTAAGTACACTTTCATTTGAATTACATATACGTAAGCTACAATTTATTGAAAATCCGAGAGATGAAAAAGAAGTTATAAAGCCTCTATGAAAGCTAATTGAGATGCGAAGAGTAACAGAACGCACTGAATGGAAGGTACGAGGGTGGATTCTATCATCCACCCCCTTGGAACGTTTGGGGGTAACTGCCAACTGGTGTCGCCTGTACGGCGCCCGACAGCAACTACGAGCCATTTCAAATAATTCCGACCCCTCATCTCCGCCACTGCGCCTTGCTTCAACAGAGCATCCCATGGAATTTTGCCCACCCTTCGTTCTCCGTTCCTTCATCCCCTCCACTTTTACTCTCACTACCCTCAGATAGCCTTTTGAAAATAGTAAAACGACTTTCTGTACTAATCTTGTTACTGACATTCGGTTTTTTTTTGTTTTTCCACCATACACATTTATCTACTATATAAAACGCAACGTTATTGTATTGGATAACGTGTTGCAAACTGTCAGAGCACTCAACGATGTTATTACATTCAAAATCAATCGAGGCAAACAAGAGGCGCCGTACTATGCGACAATGACGTACCCAGACGACTGGACACTCGTTTGGTCCAATGGTTATTTAATAAGTTCCACATGGTGTGATTAATGCTTTTGATCGTGCGTTTGAGAAAAATTCAAACAAATAACGCTCCACGTTATACTACGCTTTCCTATGCAAGACTTCAAGAAATTTTTACATGATTATCTGAAGAAAAATGATGTTTCCATTCGGAGTCGATTCGCTTGAATTCACGATTTCAGAATGTCAATTAAATTTTCCCTTCAAAGTACTTTCTTCTGCTAGCGAGAATTTAATAAAGATGCTGTGTTGTCATCCACAACACATAAAGAGACCTGCTATTTATTATGATGTTATTAAATGTCTTCAGGCGCGTTTGTTCCTCAGAGGTCGCAGCCACAAAAACCCCCGACGTTACAAACTCACCCTCATTTGTACCAGATAAAGATATCCTTTTTTGGCGCCGGCACGACGGCCCCAGACGCTGAGAATATCGATTGCAATCCGAGAAGAATTTCGGTACAGTTAAAACGTTTCATCAGATATGTTACTATCTACTTTCATCATTCAATATTGGTAAAAGTTATAAGTTCTTTATCAAAGGAAACTGATGATTTATCAATGTACTATTGACACCCCATGAACTTCATAAATGATGAGAGAAGGAGAGTGCCACTCCTTGTTTATCGGTGTTGCAATCGATCGAGAATGCCGTGAACTTTTTTCTCTTATCGTCTCTCCATTTCTTGTTTTATTCTCTGTTGTTTCTTCCCTGACCGTGTCCTTCATTCAATTCATACCATGTTACCCCCTCATTCACCCTACTTGAACTAGGATTGCTATTGGACAGGGCCACAATTGCGACAGCACGAGGCACAGTTTCACTTGTTGGAGAGTAGCCAAATCCGCATACAGATCTATAAAATGCTCCTATTTTTGTATTTCTGTATTTCCACAACTTTAAAGTGTACTAACTTATTGATTTATTATTTTAACATTTTTTTATTCTGAGGAATCAGTTGCGAATCACTTCAATTTATGTATTAGGGGACTGTGAATAATTAAAAGCTACTATTATAGTGATTTACTGGGTAAACTTTGACCTAATGAGGCACTACGCTTCCTGAATATCAAATAAACCATTGAAAAATTCAAAAACTTCGATATATATGTTGCGGCAAATCGAATCCCTTTAATCATTCATGAATAACGGGGATTCACATTTTCGGTCGTTGGTTAGGCGAGTAATGTTGTGGTTCATTGGTGTTCGTAATTTTTCCGGCAGGTGGCGCTGTTTCTTTAATACTTTGAAAAATGTATCACGACTAGATTAAACATCATAATTGAAAGTACTGAGGTTAGAGGGTTAGTTTGGATTTCCAAGTTGATCTTTAATTTTGCCACGGTGGCCTGATTTTATTATCAGTAAACAGAAACATTAGAACGGTTTAGACGTCATCACTCAACAATTGAATATACTTACTTTCAATGAGCTATTGATAATTATAAGTTCAATGGAAAGGAGAAAAAACGTGATTGAATATCATTTTTTATAGTTAGATCTTTAACATTATTACATTTTAAATTATTCGTGACGTGTTAGTTGCACTTACGTGGATTTACAGTGATGCGACGTTGCAATAACAGTTATGTTTCTACATTATGTGATCTGCAACATGTTTTCAACTATGGACGAGATTAAAGTACGTTTCATTATTGTTTATAAACAGTGAAATTGCGTTAATTATCGAAGAATCATTTCAATAATGAGGGAATGAAATTAATTGATTTTATAATGTAGTCCATTTTTTTTCATTATACCTCGAAATTGATCAGATTCTTCCTCTTTGATTGATGACACATAATTTCTTTAATCGTATTTTTTTCCAAAGATGTTATAGCCAGAATTTTATGCCTGCCACAAGTGTTTGGAATAGGCATGGCAATGTGGAGCGGTTGGTTGGGCAGATTGGGCCTTGTCCTCCTGCTGGCATGGTTGATTGTATTAATTTTCTCAGTGTCCCATGTACTGAGGAATTCACCATCCTCACAGGAAACAGTATCAAAGCTCGAAAAAGAGAATACTCAAAAATTAAGCGAAATGATGGAAGAATTTGCCATTTTAAAGAAACAAAATGAGGCACTAGCTAAAATTTTACTTGCTGAAAATAATAAAAATGGCAGGGAAAATAATTTTGGTGCAATTAAAGAGAAATTGGACATAAACAAAATCGCAGGCGATGGTGGTCCATCGATGGAGTACGAGGAATTGAGAAGAAAAGTTAAGAACAATGTTCAAGAATTTTGGTATTACGTTACGTCTGCATTGAAGAAAGTTAAGAGATCCGATGATTTTTCATTGGACAGGAAGAGTAAGGATGTTGATGATGCATTGAAGGACATTATGGATCACAAGAAATCATTGATGCTGGATTTAGATAGAATGGAAAGAGCAGACGGTCACAGAAATTGGAGGATAAAGGAAGCTCGAGATTTATCGGATTTAGTTCAACGAAGATTCTGGCACTTGCAGAATCCACCAGACTGTAATAAAGCCAAAAAATTAACTTGCAGTCTCAACAAAGGCTGCGGTTTCGGTTGCCAAGTAAGAATCTGTCTCACCTCACATCAAAAACCTGAACCGCAATCCACTGTATTTAATGAATTATTTTTTTCCTAGATACATCACTTGACGTACTGTTTCCTCGTGGCTTACGGCACGGAGAGAACCCTAATTTTGAAATCAAAAGGCTGGCGTTATCACAAAAACGGCTGGGAGTCTGTATTCAAACCCCTCAGCGATACCTGCCTATCACCAAGTGGCGATTCCCACAGCAATTGGCCAGGGGACAGTACAAAACAGGTTATAGCATTACCAATTGTAGATAACGTTTATCCAAAACCCAAGTTCCAGCCACCAAGCATCCCAGCGGATTTAGCACCGAGGATCCAGAAGATCCATGGACATCCGATTGTATGGTGGGTTGGACAAGTTCTGAAGTTTCTCATGAGGCCTCAAGATAACATACAAAAAGTCATCGACTATTCTAAAGATAAACTCGGTTTTGAGAAGCCTATTGTCGGAATTCATGTGAGAAGAACTGACAAAGTCGGTACTGAAGCCGCGTTCCATGATATCGATGAGTACATGGTCAAAGTCGATCAGTACTACGATCAACTAGAGACTGAACCAACGGTTAGAAGAGTTTTCATCGCTAGCGATGATCCGAAGGTCATAACATCAGCGCGGAAGAAGTATCCAAGGTACGAAGTAATTGGGGATCCAGCAGTTGCGGAAACTGCATCGGTATCAAAACGCTATTCAGACTCATCGCTTCAAGGTATCATTGTTGATATTCATTTATTATCACTCTCCGATCATCTTGTGTGTACGTTCAGTTCTCAAGTGTGCAGAGTCGCTTATGAAATAATGCAAACTTATCACGTTGATGCTCATGATAAATTTACATCGCTAGATGATATTTATTATTACGGTGGGCAAAATCCGAATCCTGGTGTTGTTATACTTGAACACGTACCGAAACGTGTTGGTGAAATTGAATTGAAAATTGGTGATAAAATTGAAATATTTGGTAATCATTGGGATGGTTATTCTAAAGGAAGAAATTTGAGGACCAGCATTACGGGATTATTTCCGAGTTTCAAAGTTAAAAATCCTGTTGCACTTGCGGATTTCCCAAAGTATCCAAATGTTCCTCTGTACAATCCTGCGCAATGATTGATTTGATAGTTTTTCGAGTGGTTTTTTTCGTGCAATCTAAGAAAAATGTAATTTATTCTTGTAAACAAGTTTTTCACATTTGTGTCGAAGGTGAAAGTTTCCTCATATGTGAGATTTTTCTTATTCTATACTCACGCGTGTTTTTGTTTTTATTAAACTATGACCTTGCCATTCATTTAAAAATGAAATTATACTGAATCACGACTGGGAATTTTTCCTAATTTTTAGGGATTTTTTTTGAGAAAATTTATGGAATTTGAGTGTTAACACAACGATTAGACTGTTGAGGAATTTGGTGATAAAGTGGTAAATGAGGAAAAATCGAAAATTTGTTGCAAATATCTTTGGAACAAGTAATGGAGTCTCCTGAAGCTGATTGTTTTCAAGTTATTTTCGAAATAAATTATTCTTCACCACCTTACTACTAAATTCAATAACTCCGCCAAATTTATGTCTAGCAATGTTTTTTAAATTTTACCCTTCTCGATTGTATGAAGAAGTTAATACGAATAATCTATTCTATACCTGAACGATTAAATGAAGAAAATATACATAAATATTGTAATATATTTTATACTGTGAAAAGAATGATAAAAATGTTTATTGAAATTAAAGAAATGATCGACTTCTAATGTTAAAATATTGTACATTATAATTAGATTTTTTCATATAATAAAATATTGGAGAGAGAGAGATTTGAAAAATTTGGCAGCACTTCAAATTATTTCAAAATAATTTTCATACAAAATGGCGGCTATCAGCCGTCCGGTTTTCTGTCAGTTGAAAATATGTTAAAAAATTGTAGTATTCATTTAATTAATTCATTGATTTATTTTGATTGAGATGAAATTATGTCTCAAATTCATCGTATTCTTGAAATTTCAAGTTATTTGAAATTGACGCAGCGTTTTTATGCAGCATACAAGTAAGAATGCACGAGATTTCATGGTTATGAACGTAAATCGTATTTTGATTTTCTAACTGCGGAGTTTTTTTTTCATTTCATAACATTTGTTCATCTTTGTCGATTTTTTCAAAACGAGAGGACACCGAATTATTACGATGTTTTGGGAATCGACTCGAAGGCAACGAAGAAAGATATAAGAGATGCCTTTCTGACTCTCTCTAAGCAAGTCAGTATTTTAATACTTTACCTAAATCATTATGCGCTTTTATAAAATATAATTGAACAATTTAGATGCACCCAGATATGAAAAAGAAAGATGGCCACACAGATTTTGTAAAAATTACAGAGGCTTACAATGTATTGAGCAAAGATCTTTCGAGGCGAGAGTACGACGCTAAACTGGAGAATCGCCGGACTTATTCGGAATCATATTATTCTCAGCCGTACAGAACGTAAGCAAGTTTTTTACTGAAAAAATTAATGATAACGAAATTAGCACACATTGACGAATTTTACATTTTTTCCAAAAAATAAATTGTGATTCAATCAATATTTGAAAAATTCGTGCTTAAAGTTTCTTGAATTTTTGGCATTTGCATATTTTTAATTTTTCAAAAAATAATTTATTTCTTAAATGAAAGAAAAATCTGAAAATATTCAGATTAATCCGTCACTGAGTTCTGATTTTTTTTCAAAAAAGCGTCCATTTTTCCCCATCCTCCCCTAAGTCTCCTTCTGCCCTAAAAATTCCTGCATCTCTTCAATCCCAAGATATATCCAACGAATCAATGGACCATACTGTAATCAAGTGATAATAAAAATTTATATTCCAGTACTGTTCATTCATACCGAGGCTCAAATTTCGCCGAGTGGAACGAGAATCTCAGGCGATCAAATGCTCCAAAATACACATCACATGACTTTTACGAGGGTTACGGAGGACAAAAATTCAAGCCTATAGCAAAAGCAACGATATTGCTCCTCTGTCTTGTGATAAGTGCACTTGGTTTTGGATTTCAGATATTAGCAATTTCAATGTCTCCGACATTGGACAGACGTAAAATGATTGAAAACTCCGAAAGATACGCCATGGAACATCGAAAAATCCGTGAAAATGCACTGAGATATACAAAGGAAGAACAGATAGAGCAATTTCGTCGTAAAGCTCAGTCGGAATTTGTAGACGACTGAGTACAAAACAATTTGATGTACAGTTTATTTAGGATAATAAAATTGTTTTTACAATTGAAACTTGTTTATCACATTCTTGTCATTTAATTACTAAAACAATAAATGTTGAGTCGTAAAAAATACAAATAGGAAATAGGTCACAATGTGTTTGTTCTCTTCTTCTTCTTCTTTCACTTGGAAGACTAATTATTGTATAAACAATGAGTTTGATTGACTAAAGCTCTTTTACATACGTGCACATGGCTGTGTGCGGTGTTGCGGGTACGAATACTACTTTACCATTTTCATCAATATAATCAGCATACTTGAGCTCGTAAATTGGTTGAAAACCAAGTCTTTTACAAAGCCTGGCAGTGAAGTGAGAACTGCAGTCAGTGCGTATCAGATCGTAACCCAACCCTCTGGCTATCTCACTGCAATTTGATAGATATTTCCACATAAACCACAATATTAAATGACAAACTAGTATATTCAATAAACTATAAAACATTGAGAAAATCCTTCGGGAGAGACGAAATTTGACAAAATAAACTTACATTGTTTTTTCAAAAAGTGCCGCGGCGACACCCTGCCCCCGCCAATTACTGTCCACCGAAATTATTCTAATATCCATAATATTTTTTTCCGGATATCTATTGAGAACGTCGACTTGTTGATCTACATAGTGCAAAAGTTTGAGGATTTTTTTGAATTTTTGATTGCCGCAGGCTCTAATGTACTCCGGTTCTTCCTCCACCTCTGGTGCTTCAGTTTTACCTATAATTATACTCTGTCACTGAAATTTATGGCGCTTAATGTCAGTTATTATATTGTTGCCATACAACAACACGTCTATCGATAGATACGAAAACTTTCAATTAAAAATACATTAAAAAATTACCGGGAAAATTTATACAATATGTATCAGAATAAAATTAAATCTGTGCATTATCATTGATTATCTTACAATCAAAGTGAACGGATCTCTGCAATTCAATGGCACTTGTATTGTTGAATGAAAAAGTAATGGGAATAAAATTGATACAGCATTGATAAATGAAAAAAAAAATGATATGCATAATCGTTGATTATAGGAATTTGTAGTATACGACATTTTGTTTTTCTCATGCAGAAATCCGGAGAACTGTAATTTTCTAGATTTTTTCTTCCTTTCTTTATTGCATAACAGATGAATAGAGGGCTATTGGACTTAATACTGTGAGAATGAGGGGGTAACGTCCGTGCTAATGTACGTCGACGAATTGTAATTACGCACACGCAGAATTCAATGAATTTTGAATTATGGAATGGCGAATTAAGAAATCTCTATCTGAAAATGATTGCACTATCAATTTTCAATTACCGTTATTTGACAATAAATCAGTCACTCGAGATTAATCGGAAATAAATGCGCATTCGAAGCATTATTTATCGCATAGAAGAAAAAGTTCATAATCTCACCATTTAATTGAACGCCAATGATAGCGCCAGTAGACGAAACAGCCATGAGACTTATATTCTGATCCAACGATGACGTAGAATAATCCTCTAATTCAACACACGTACTATCTTCACCCTCTGGTATTAATCCAATACATTTATTCAGTGGCTCATCACGAAAGAAAAAACGTCTCAAAAATTTTATAACTTTGAGCTTCGATTCCGGTGTTATTGGCATAATGTGATACTCCATGGACGTTTCGTTCTCTGCCATTGCGTCAGCAAGCTAAAATCATTTACCGAATTAATCTTATTTAAACTTAATCCGCGATGCGCATCTACTCTATATACTACGAATAGGTATTAGGCATCTGACACCCTCGCTCTCAGATTCGGCGACTAATCCTATTTTAACGACGCACAAAGAGTTGCTATGAAAGCGCATCATGTGTACTAATTTATTCAATGCATGCCAAACGCTTATCATGGCATTCATACTCATCAGGGAGAGAAGTATTAGTTGCTTTTTTATTTATCTTCTCGGGGCAATGTGTTCGTGTCTTCCATGTAACACGACCCGATTTTACATTGTTTGTTTAAGCTAATGCAGAATGGTTATAGAGAAGTTACTTGAATTGATGAAATGAAAAAAAAAATAGAAAAATAGAAGAGGCGAAGAGAATACATAGCAAAGTATGACTTCTCAAGGCCCATAACGAACTGAAAACACAGTGCTGCACGCAACCCAAGCACACACGACAATAAATATCATATTTCGTCTAATAACTATGCAAGATCATCCTTTCCGTCAAATTAAACTTTCCCCCTTTTATTTTTCCTCTCCGTCCCCAACGTTATTATGATAAATTTTCGTGTTTTATTTCTTCTCATTGCTTTACTACATTGTTTTTCATTCCAATTAGAAATAAATAAATCACATAAATTTGTTGTTCCCTGAACTTCTAAATTGGAATCAATAAAGACTCATTGGAATTAATTTTACTGCTTTTTGCCTCCTAACTTTTCTCTTTCCGACATTGGTCTAATGTTATTTTCCAGCCTTTTTTGTGCTGACTATAAATCGATAATCTCAATACGCGTAATTGCATTAGCTGTTTCAGTATTTATTTGAAAATAAAAATGAACGAGTTAGGTACGATATTGTTTTTCTTATTTTACGTTAACATTTCGTTATTTTTCAACTCCTTTTTAAGTAAAAATTGTGTTTACCGAGTATCTAGTCATCTTTCGAGTGTCCTCAGGGGCAAAACTGACACCAGAGATTCGTGTCTTGAACAAATTTTCAATGACTACTCCCTCCATTGTGGATGATAATAGATAACAATAATCTGATAAATATTTTTCAATTAGAAATCAAATTGCACGTTATCACTAACGATGTGAAAAGAAAATTGAGAGAATATCGGTTGAGAGATATCGAGTTACAGCGTTTTATCATCCAGTAGTTAGAAATTCTTTTATTGTGATTGATACAGATATATTTTTTTTCGCCGACACAAATCAATAATCGAGTCTTCGATCTAAGCCATTTGATAGTCAATAGCTTCGTTTGTTTTTCGTATTAAACTGAGTAAGGCGATAGGACGACAGTCGCTTTTATACAGACTCCTTCCCAGTCCGGGCATTCTTACCCTAACCGAGTTCAGGGACAGTAAAACATGAAACATAGCTTATTGTCATCGTGCATTGTTACTTGTTATTTGAAAAGATAATATAACACCAATTTTTCCTGCTTTCTTCACCGGAAATAAAAAATCAAAATAGAAACAATCAAATGATTTTCTAATTATGATTCTGCAATCGGTGAACGGATGTTACCGTTGGCAAAATGCACATTAAGAGGATTAACAATACGAGACGTGCTGTGAATCGATGATCTATACAAAACCAAGGACAATTGGAATCGTGTATCCATTATGCTTATTGAATAATCATTGTCGTATAATTAGGTGGCTATTATGCCAATGAAAAGCTGTCATATCGGGTAAACTAACGGCTAACGTTATAGTTTAGCATCTTCGAGTCACGATCAATATAAATTTAGTAACGGAATTTGATTATCAACAACTCGATTTGCTTGGAAGAAAATTTAAATTGACGACTTTTAAATTTTCAAATCGATTTTATTTCATCTGTTTTTTGCGAATATTCCGGGAATTAATGGAGATACGCCCTCTTTGCCCTAGTCCTTTATTGTAGCTTTTGAAATTCTCTACAAAAAGGACTGTTGACAAAATGAAATGAATTTATCTAAAAACTTTATATTGTTTTAAATTGTAAGATATTTTTCGTTCACTTATCGATGTTCAATCAATTCGAATGTATTGTTTGAAAACGTTTACTTTCCTTCCGCGTGAAATGTAGGTTTCTACGTATTTTGACCTTCGAACTTTGCAGATTCAAGGCCAGCCCGGGATATTATGATGGTTCCGGGTCCGATTCATACCCTGAGGCATCGCCCTTTTATTCTCCTAAAGAAACTAACGGAAATGATATACCGAGGTAGAAAAAAATAGAAAAAAAACGTTTTATTACGAAACGAATGAGAGAATAATGAATAATGAACTAGAATACATATTTCTTTATTCATGTGCGCTAATTGGACAAAAAAATGATGATTTATTTTAATCAAGATTTGGATGAATTTTTTAATTTAATACAAAATGATTCAAGAATTTTTCTTTGGTTTTCTGTACTTTAATTCACTTGGGAAAATTTTAATAGAAACAATGGTCTACGTCCTTATGATTTTATGCTAATTAAGATCCTTGTGAATAAGGAGCGGTGATTGTATGTAACAAATGACAAAAGATAGGAGCAACTATAATTATACATTGTAAACGGTTTTGTTGTATTACGAGATCGATAAGCGATGAACCGTGACGTTGAATCGCATGTTCAATAAAATCGATAAATGAAGTTACACAAAAATATTTTGAGCGTAAAAACTGCGATTGAATGAGGAAAAAAATTAATGAACGATTGAATATAAAAAATGAGTTGGGCGTCGTGAAACCAATGATATGTGACACTAGAAGTGCGAGCAATAATTTAAATAAAAATTTGCAAATAAGACAAACCAATTACAGATTAGAATTACAGAACAGGTGTAAAAAAAGAAAGGAAACATTAATTAAAGCACACCCAATTTTTCATTCACTCCTTCACATTGCCTTGAAAAGCAAAAAACCAATCGAGCATAACGGCGGTGAGTATATAAAAAAAATGACAATATTCATCTCAATAATTTGCAAAAAATTAGATTTTTTTTTTCGAAAAATTATAATTATTTCAATTGATATTCTAATGAATACACCAAGGTAATTAGTGATTGGAGATAATTCCCGTTATCTTCCTAAGATGGAGAAAAAAAAACGGTTAAATAATTCTAAATGAATTAATGAAAAAGTTTATATCAATTTATCGTATCACATTTGCAATGGAGGTATGTCAAAAGCGAAGGTTGATGATACTCTCCAAGACTCATGAAGGTTGTATCGTAAGGAGACTGAGAAAACTTAACGCCTACCCTGGTCATCTCGGAGGTACTGAATGAAGCAGATGCGATAAACAACTCACCCAATATGTATTTTACTTTGTTTATCTTAGTCCTCAATTTTATAATTGAAAAGCCGTAGTAAATCTGGAGTTTGTTCAAGCATAAAACGCCGATGACAGTTACAACACTTTGACGCTGATAAGAATTTATGTAAAAATCTTGGCTCGATGCCACTGGCAAACTCAGTTAATTTCAGATAAGTCTCCTTATCGCGCCTGTTCTCGCTCCACAACTCGACTACATCAAACTGGCCAAGCAGATGAATCTGTCACCCATTGCACTTCAAAAAGCTTTATAAAAATAATCCATGCGTGTGAGGGAGAAAAATTGTTGGGAATTTATTATCAACATTAGTGAATGGAAGCCATTATCGTATCATACTTGATTTTTTTTAAATAGATGCTTATGATACTGGTAGGTAATTGCTGAGTTAAATTACAACGATATAGGCTATCGTTTCTAGCGTCAACATCAAATCATCATTTATCATTTTGCTGAATGGGTCGGTTCCCTTCAAGCGATTGAAACGAATTACTATATCGTCATTGTTCCTAACTCTCGCCCCATTCCCTTCAATTTTATGTGAGTTGGTTAATGAACGCAATGGATAGCATAGGTAGAGTGTCATCCTGTAGACTTTATCATCGTTCGTGTTTATGTGATCGGTTTTAATCAAAATTTATTAGGATACGAGTTAGAATTTATAATGAGAAGGAAATTTAAAAGAAAAATTCATCATCGAGAGCCACGGCGGAGAGTAGCGCCAAGTTTCTCACTTGGCGCGATTCGTTGAAGCTTCATATGCTCGTGAACGAAGGGAATAATTTTATGCGAATGCCTGAATTAATTCTATCGAAATATCTCGAAGCTCATCACAAGAATGCGTTAGGGTGATGCTACAATGGGTGGAAATCATGTACACTGGCAAAAAATATACCTGATTCTTCTAGTCAAAGAAACGTATTCCATGATTACAAAGAAACGATTGGATTGCGTTTTGATACACGCAAAAAGCAAGAAAGCTACAATTAGAAACAATTCATGATTTTGTACCAACGTTTCGATTTCAATGCAGATCCAACGCAATCATATAAAAAATCCCCATAAAATTGATATTAGAGTATGGAAAATTAATATGATGAATTCCAAGAAGGTTTACATAATCTTATTGAAAAACCAATGAATTTGAAGGAAGAAAGCAAAGAAAGATTCAACAATGTCGTGACTCTTCGATATTCTGCAAAACTAGTCTTATGTTGAGCCGATTTGTATCAAATTTGCGTTGACTGTAGCATCACCCTTACACTGAAAGCCGCGCGAACTTTTTAATTCTTGTCATCTATTCCTAATCCATGAAATCAGAATTCTCTTCCATGCACTAAGAAGCTTTCCACGAAAATTAATTCTTACAAAATTAAATGTTAAGTATGTTAAAATAATTGAAATCGATTCGTAAAATGTGTAATGATAATAAATGCGATTGGCCCGCTTCTACTGTTGTCTTGAATGGGAAAAAGGATAACGAGAGCCCTTGTGGACACCTTTTCCAGCGTTGTCGAACCTGATGTTGAAAAACCAATAAAATTTAATGATAAGATCTTTAATGGCAAGTGCCCTCTGTTCCTTTATGGTTTGTTCAATGTGTTGGAATAAATTTCCCATGTATAGAATATTAATACGTATTATTATGTTATTATCAATTTGTCGAGGACCTGGTACTCGCAACTATCAGTTTCTCAATTAGTATAATTTTTCAATTCAAATGCATATTATGCTAAGCACGAAACGATTCAGAACCATTAACGATTAGGGTGATTCTACAATGCAGATAAATTTTGGTAATAAACCGTACGGCATAACCTAAGCGTTAATACTTCCGTTGATTTTGAATGATGACAGCAATATTAAACAAATGGATAGAAGTCTACTTGAAAATTGCCTGTTTTTTGTGAAGTTACATTATTAATTACATTGTCGTCCATTACTCATTGTAGAATAATTTAATGAGTTGGATTTGAACTATGAACAAGCGATATCGTCACCGTAGAATCAAAGGGGTAAGTGCATTTTCTTAAAAACCTACAAGAACTCACTTTTCCGAAAGAATAATAAATTGCACAGTTTTCTTATTTAAAAAGACGAAATGGCACTTACATCCCTTTCATTCTCCAGCAATGATATGTTCCGCAACATAATTGTTGAAAGTTCGTTTAGCTTTTCCATACGGAAGTTTTCATTCATTCAATTAATTTGAGACTCTCATGATCCAACATTTTGATAAGTCATTTGAGGGGATTTAATCGATCAATTGTTGCAAGTTGCATGCATCGATTTATTCCATTTTGAGTTCCTTTCACTAACTACATTGTGGAATCAGCCTTAGAATCGAGCTTAGCCTATACTTCTAGAGTTAAATGTTTTTGCAACATTCACTCAAATCCGCTTCTCTTTCGTATTTCACCGGCCATCAGAATTACTTCGTATCTGTGACATTTTTTTTTTGAATTTCAAATAAAATTTATTGCTGCAAGAGGGAACATTATCCGATCATTATATTTGTTTTAGCATGCCACAAAGCTCAAAGATTGTAAAAAAGAAATCAACACCACTCAAAGATTAATCGATGTTCATTGAGATTTTTCCAATAAATGAAAAAGAAAGGAATTGAGTGAATTTAAATAAATTTTTCTGTCAATGTGGCAACTAGAGGCGGTGACTAACGATTTATTGCTATCAGAGATATCAACTGCTGATCTAAGATTGTGTAAATTATAGAAATTTACTTCAACTCGATTTTGTGACAAATCGCAACGTAATGCAAATCTCAAAGCTCCTTGTAACAATTGTTAAACATAGCTTGTAATTTTTTAACTTCATTTTTTCTCTCAGCATTCTTCTTTTTTCTTCAAATTGTTCCATTTTCAGTATTTCAATGGAAATGACTGTGCAACATATATTATTATAAAATATAAATAGGTACAACTGTATCTAAACACCTGATTATCATTAAAACGTGGGTATATACAATCGCCTCACTGTCATACTATTATTAATCTATAATTTATACAATTATATTCAACTTCATAACAAGGTGAGCTTTACAATGCATTAAATCATTTAAATTAAATTAAATTTTATTTTTCCTTTGTTTAAGAAAATTTATTGCCAATGTGGCATTCAGATTTTTTTAATGATTGAAATTCTATCAGGCCGGATGTTTTATAAAGAACAGGTGCATTTCACTTTCTCCCATTCTAAATGTCAAAAAGCAATTCTCTCCATTCTCTCATAGGGACAATAATGATTCAGCACTTGTGTTTTTTTACGCACGATAAAGTTTTTTGTTTCAGCCATTGACATCCTCCATTCTCCTAATGATCCGTACAACAATGTTTTTATTTTCCTCAAGTGTATTAAACTAGAATAATAAAACTGCGCCGTATCATGGAAATTGACATTAAACGATTGTTCTATACTCTGTAAAAAGTATTTTTGGAATCAAGTACAAATGCTTTCAATGTATTATTCAAAAGATCATAGAGGCGCAAAAGTCGTTGCATTCCGTGTAATCATTTGCATTTGTATATTCATATTATTCTGAGCGTTTCATCGTTAACCGCAGTTGGTATGTTAGCGTGAGCAAGTAATATTATCTTCTGAGAAAACAACTTTCTATTTACTTACCCAGTGAGCTGAAGCCCGGGGAGGCTGATCGAAGCCACTTTCGATCCACTCAGGAACGTACAAAGTCTTAAAAATCTTTGAAACATTCACTTTACTCCAATTGCTCCGGGATTAGAATCAAAATAATTAAAGATCCTTCATGAAAGAGTATCGGAATCTCCGGAGTTATTATCATCGTGTATCTGTAATGTCGAAAGAATTTAATGAAACATTGATTTTTGAGTAAGAATTGAATTGGGCATAGTGGATAATGTCCTTCCCTGACCATTTACTTATACTACAAAAGCCACTGGCTCCAAATGGTCTGTCTCTCCCCCACCCATTCTCAAAATCGAGTTCAGGCCAGAGGCATCCCAGTGCGTCCCCCCTCTGACTCACTCAGTCGTACATTGGATTTCACAGGGGAAAGTTGTGTTGTTTATTTGCTGTAAAGATTTATTAAAAAGTGCATTTCTTCGCGTTCTCATAAACGGGATAATAAAGATTATAGTAATTAGATTATAGTAATTATTTTGTTTCTTAATTAACGAGAGAATAAAAGAAAATAAAGAAAATATAGTTGGCTATTGGTGGAAACACCCGTTAACTACCCCCTCAGAGTTAGTCAATAATGAGGGACATGGCGGGTAAAATATCTGAGTTGAAGTTTGAGGCTCCCCTGGCACGTTTCGAGGAAGAGGACACGGCAAGTCTCAAGAACATGAATCTGCTGACAGGTGCGTTTTACCCAAAGAAATATTCTCCTGCATCGTCAAAAAATAAACGGAGAGAAAGAATTACATTGTTTGGTACATTGCCGATTTTTTTGCTACAGAACAATTGTTGGATGCGAGTATCGACGTAAACTTTGGTGAAAACTGCAATGCAAATGAGATAACAACTGGACACGAGAGCGGTACTGATATACTTCAAGAGGGCACATTCAGCCCATTTAGTGGTAGTCTTGAGGATCTTGTCAACACTTTTGACGAGAAGATAACATCCTGCTTCAGGGATTATGCGACAGATGTTGAGACTCTAGCGCCAGTTCAAGTCAGAACTCAAGAAGAAATTATGAATGAGTGCCAGTGAGTATCAAAATAACTTTATCAATATATATATTTTTTTGGAATCTGTCGCACTTTGTTTTCGGGAGGGGTGAACGAACGCTGATACATCCGATCGAGCGAGAGGCAGGTACTTTTCGCACGCGCCCTTCTCTCCCAAACAAATTTTCTCCTTCGTGGGCAAAGCTCAACTGAGCACGAAATTGCACCTGCAACGTAACGGAAAGTGAGCTGACCACTTGTATAATAGCCCAAGTAACAATAGTAGTCTCTCCGAGATATTCCCACATGAGACGTTATGAAATTGTTGTAATTAAATTCTCGATGACATCACAGTTGTCATTAATGAGTCATGCACCAGAAAACGCCCCACATCGAAAAGCCAAATGTAACAAAAAGATACGCGAAAAAAAATTAATCTCCGAAAATAGTCCCAAGACGTTTTCATCTTAAAAATCCAATGATTCTCCGTACATTCCATTGTTCAGAATAATTATTCATGCCTGAGGGAATGTACAAGAAACAAGTGCGGTAATTAATTGAGACGTCGAAAGTAAAGTTTCAATTTCATAATTCTTTTTTTCATTTTAATTCATTTATCGTTGTATAGTTTCTCCTATTATTATTGTAACATGAAAGTTTTGTGTTTCGTGGCGTTTGATGGTATTAGTATTTTTCAAGATGTGTGTACGAAGGTGGAACGTACGGATCACCGGTACTGAGCGGCGTCAATATTGGCGCGCTTGCGCCTCTTCATTTTCAATCCCAAATTGCCTCCTCGTATTACCCCTCATATATAT
>JABSMS010019845.1:0-11398 GCA_018902275.1 Aleiodes sp. PSUC_FEM 10030003
GTGCGAATAATAGCATGTGATAATGGGCCAATTGCTGCATGTAATATTGGGCTGACATTGCCCGATAAAAAATAGATGAGATCTGATTAGATCAAGTTTGTTCTTAATAGATCTCAAAAATGAAAAAATGATGATCTAAGTAAATATAAATGGATCTCATGAGTATGATCTAGATAGATCTGTGACCATCTAGAAAGATCCAACCAGATCTATGAAGATCCACGCAGACTAATGTTGATCTATGATAATAGATCTGGTTGGATCTCAATAGATCGAATGTGATGCATCTCTCTAGGTTTCTCTACGATCCCTCTAATGTAGGTTATCTATGGAGATCCAGGCAGATTAATGTGGATTCATGATAATAGATTCACTTAGATCTAAATATATCTAATGTGATAGATCTCCCTAGATCTCAGTACATTTCATTCACTTCGATCCGAGTGAATCGATAGAAATCAACACGAATCTATTATACGGGACCGCCAGTGAGTCTCAATAGATCTCTCGATATCAATGTCCATCTGATTTGATCATATGAAATCTTTATAGAATTCATAAGATATAATATACTGGATATACAATGATCTGTTACGATTCTGCTAGATTTAAGTAGATTTTCATAGATCTGTATAAATTTTCATAGATCCGTCCGTTCGAGAAGAACGAAAATTACTATAATATTAATAGTAGTACAGACAATTTCATTTGAATACTTGAATGTTCTATTTTATGAAACCTGAGAACTTGTATTTTATTCCGAATGTACATGTCAAAAAAATATGATTAATAAAAAATTGAAATTAAAAGAAATTTGATGAAATTCAATCAGAATTCAATCGATCTAGTGTGATCTCTTCGAATAGATCTATTTAGATATGGATAGTTCTAACTATATCCATTTAGGTTTTATGAGATTGCTGTAGATCTATTCCAAAATGGAGATCTAATTCATTAGATGTCGTAAGATCTCATCTAGCATCTCACAGATATTGAAAAAATCAAAAAATTAAAAACTAAAATATCAATAATTGTTTATCGACAAGAAAAAACAGATTTCTAAGAGAATATTTTGCTTTTGTTGCAGTATGCATCGGAACAAATGGACGTATGTCAGTGCCATCGAATCGCCAGCATCACTATCGAAACCTCCGTGACAGATACACGAACTGTACTTATGTCGATGGTAACCTGGAGATAACATGGCTGCAGAATCAAACCTTCGACCTAAGTTTCCTGCGCTACATAAGAGAAGTTACTGGTTATGTACTGATAAGTCACGTTGACGTGCGGGTCGTCCTCCCAAGACTGCAGATAATCCGCGGACGTACGCTGTTCAAGCTCGACATACACGATATTGAATTCGCCCTATTAGTCACAATGTGCAATATGTATAACCTTGAGATGCCAGCGCTAAGGGACATACTAAATGGAAACGTTGGGATGTACAATAATTACAATCTTTGTCACATCAAAACTATTAATTGGGACGAAATTATTACGGGAACGGGTGGAAAATATGTTTACGTATATAATTTTACTAATCCGGAAAGAGTTTGCCCGGTTTGTGATAGCGCGTGTACGCAGGGATGCTGGGGGGAGGGGCCAGATAATTGTCAGAAATTCTCGAAAACGAACTGCTCACCGCAATGCTGGCAGGGCAGGTGCTTTGGTCAACAGCCGCGGGAGTGCTGTCATCTGTTTTGCGCGGGCGGTTGTACGGGACCGAAACAGAGCGACTGTCTGGCCTGCAAGAATTTTTTTGACGATGGCGTTTGCACGCAGGAGTGTCCGCCAATGCAGAAGTGAGTTCAACTTTTTTTTTTAAATTTCTGAAGGCGTGCGAATATTTGGAAGTTTGAATAATTCAGTGTGAATTGGAGTGAAGTAGTTCAATTTAATGATGAATTGAACAATAGATGTTCATGAATAAATCGAAAGGTTCGAATAATTTAATTCAGATCTTATTAATGGAAAATTGAATTTTAACATGACTTCTGATAGGAAAATGACTTTCTTTGACACAAGTGAAAAAAAAGACCGTTTTTTTCACGGGTGTCAGTGGCGGATGTCTCGCTTTCGGCTCAGGCTGTAACACTCACACTCATTAAAAATTCTTTTTTTTCACTTGTATCGTAATATATTATTTTTTTATTTTGAAAGGAAAAAATCAAGTTTTTAGAATTTTGAAAACAAACTAAAATTCCAAAAATTTTGAAAAAAGAACGTAAATTTTAACATTTTTGATAGAAAAACGGTTTTGAAATTTTAAAAAGAAATAAAATTTCGAAATTTTCAGTTACAATTTCGGAAAAAATGAAATTCTTTCCTTTTTGAAATTTTTTTTTCTAATTTTCTAAAAAAAAATACTTAGAATTTTGAAATGAAAAAGAAGTTTTAAAATTTTGGAGAAAAAAAAATCAAAATGAAGAAAAATGTTATAAATTTTCAGAAAAAACAATATTTGGAATACTTAGACAAAAATCAAATTCTTTTATTTTTGACAAGAAACAAAATTTTTAGAATTTCTAAAAAAATAAAAACTAATTTAGAATCTCAAAAAAAATAACAAATTTCAAAATGTTGAAGAGAAAAAAAAAATTGAAAATTGAAAATTTTGAAAGCTCAAAAAAATAAAACGAAAATATCAAAATTTTACAAGAATACAAGTTTCTAAATTTAGGAAAAAGAGAAAATTTTGAAAAAAAACAACATTTGGAATGTTTTGAAGAAAATCAAATTCTTTTATTCTTGAAAAGGAATTAAATTTTTAGAATTTCTGAGAAAATAAGAGAAAAATTGAATTTTGAAATTGAAAAAAAATCAAAATTTTGAAAAAAAAAATTGAAAATTTTGAAGAAAAAAAGACATTTTCAATGAACAACAAAATTTGAAAATTGAATTTAATAATTCAATTCAATGAATATTCAATTTGAATATCGAATTGAATTTCACTATTCAGTTCAATTCGATTCATCAACTATTCACACATACCTGTAATTATTTCTTTAACTTGTTCCACAACCATTCTGTATTCCTCCATTCGTCTACGAAATATTGCCACCGGCACACCAAAAATAAAGTGTATACTTGAGGTTACTGACCGTTAATCGATTGACTTCAAACGGTGAAATTTTCAGACTAATCGATTTTAGCTCATTATCAGTTTTTTCCGAATTTGCCCGGAAATAATGACGATACCCCCTTTTTTGTTTAAATCCTTTATTGTAATTATTGAAATTCTCTACAAAAAAAGATTCGGACAAAACAGGCGTATCTCCATTATTTTCGAAGATATTTGAAGAAAACTGATGATGGAATAAAATCGATTTGTCTGAAAACTTCATTCCATTAATTATTGATGATGAAAAAATTTAATGACTTCTTCGGACCATTAATTTGTATTTTCTTGTCCTAAAGTTAGTGCCATTAAATTTTTTTCCTATTCCATATTTTCTGTTCCAATTACAGATACAATCCAACAACGTACTCATGGGAGGCGAATCCCGATGGAAAGTACGCTTACGGTGCTACGTGCGTGAGGAAATGTCCGGAGCACCTGTTGAAGGACAATGGCGCATGCGTACGATCATGTCCGCCGAAGAAAAAGGCCCAAAACGGCGAATGCGTACCGTGTGATGGGCCCTGCCCAAAGACGTGTCAGGGTGTCGACAAAGTCCACTCCGGAAACATAGAGAGCTTCAAAGACTGCACGATAATCGAGGGCTCCATCACAATATTGGACCAAACATTCAAGGGATTTCAGAACATTTATCCGAACTTCACGTTCGGATCGAGATACGAGCCGATGCATCCGGATCGTTTGGAGATCTTCAGCACTCTCAAGGAAATTACGGGCTTCCTGAATATTCAGGGAGCTCATGAGAGTTTCAGAAATCTGTCTTACTTCAGAAACTTGGAAGTGATCGGTGGAAGAACGCTGACCGAATACTTTGCTTCTCTCTATATTGTCAAAACTTCGCTCGTTTCACTCGGCCTGAGCTCGCTGAAGAGGATCTCTTCTGGATCCATTGCGATCTTGGAAAACAAGGAGCTGTGTTATGCGCAGAGTATTGACTGGAGTAGGATCCGAAAGTCTGCGGAACATGAGAGCCTCTTGTCTAATAACAGGAACGAGTCTGCCTGCGTTGATGGAGGATTGGTTTGTGATTTGCAGTGCTCGGATGAGGGCTGCTGGGGCCCTGGACCGTCCCAGTGTCTCTCCTGCAAGAACTTTATGCTTGGCAGTGTTTGCCTTGAAAGTTGTAATGCTCAACCTAGGTGAGTTCCCTTCATTTACTTCTTTTTACGCCAATATCTTTGATCATTCACCTTCAATTATTCCATTGTTTCAATGCTGACGTTGTTAAGAATGAAGGTAATCATTGTGTTGAATCTCGCAATTACTCGAAACTCGTTATTACATTGATTTCGATGCTTTCAGAATTTACGACGCTGGTTCAAGAACCTGCAAGCCTTGCCACGAAGAGTGTGCTGGTACATGCAAGGGTCCAGGAGCTGAGCACTGCACTGAATGTAAACACTTCCGTGATGGTCCATTCTGTGTTCCGCATTGTCAAGAATCCAAGTACGAAGAGAATGGTCAGTGCAAGCCGTGTCATCAGAATTGCGCGGGTGGTTGTACAGGACCAGAGAATAAAATTGGATCAGGTGGCTGTAAGAGCTGTGAGAAAGCTATTATTGATGGCGACGTACCGGGCGAGTGTTTGCAGAAACGTGATCCATGTCCAGATGGTTATTACTACGAGTGGATTGATCCGCAGGAGGTGGGACCGCTCAAGGCACTCGCTGGTACTGGTGCATGCAAGAAATGTCATCCACGATGCAAAAAGTGTACTGGTTATGGTGTGCATGAACAGGCGTGTCAAGAGTGTGTTAAATTCAAACGCGGAGAACACTGCGAGGACGAGTGCCCTGCTGATCACTACGTCGAAGCTGATACACAGCTCTGTATTCCGTGCGCTTCTGAATGCCGTAGCTGCTATGGAGTTGAGGTAAATCAGTGCTATGACTGCCGTAACACGAGGGTATATGTGGATGGAGATCCAGCAGATAATTCTACTGCATTCAATTGCACTGCCTCATGTCCAATGGATTATCCTCATAAAATTTATCCAAACGGTGGAGAGCCATACTGCTCGGCTATACCAGCTGGTATGGGTTTCTCAATAGATAATGAAATGAGACCAGCAATACTCATTGGTGTTGGTAGTATATTCGCTGTTTTCTTGGTTGTTAGTGCTGTTATCATGTGGCAGTGGAAGCTGAGAACTAAAGCCAAGGAGAACACTGTTAAAATGACAATGGCGCTCACTGGTTTGGATGACAATGAACCGCTGCGTCCACCTGGTGTCAAGCCGAATCTCGCTAAGCTCAGGATTATCAAGGAGGAGGAAATGAGGAAGGGCGGAATACTTGGTTACGGTGCTTTTGGTAATGTCTTCAAAGGTGTTTGGGTGCCTGAAGGTGATAATGTCAAGATTCCAGTTGCTATCAAGGTTCTGCACGACAGTACTGGTGCAAATATGTCGAAGGAGTTCTTGGATGAAGCGTACATAATGGCGAGCGTTGAGCATCCAAATTTACTCCAACTACTTGCCGTCTGTATGACCTCTCAGATGATGCTAGTGAGTCAGTTGATGCCATTGGGCTGTCTACTAGATTTCGTTCGTACTTACAAAGACAAAATCGGCTCTAAACCCCTGCTCAACTGGTGCACGCAAATAGCACGTGGCATGGCGTATCTCGAGGAGCGTAGGCTCGTTCATCGTGATCTAGCTGCAAGAAATGTTCTGGTCCAAACTCCGAGCTGTGTGAAAATCACTGATTTCGGATTAGCCAAATTGTTGGACATCAATGAGGATCAGTACAAGGCTGCTGGTGGAAAAATGCCGATAAAGTGGCTGGCACTCGAGTGCATTCAGCATCGTGTCTTCACTCACAAATCCGACGTTTGGGCATTCGGTGTTACCATTTGGGAAATTCTGACCTACGGCGGACGTCCCTATGAACAAATACCCGCCCGTAATGTCCCAGATTTCTTGGAGAAAGGTGACAGACTACCTCAACCAGAAATCTGCACCATCGACGTCTACATGATCATGGTGAGCTGCTGGTTCCTGGACGCAGAATCCAGACCAAGTTTCAAAGAGCTCGCCGACAATTTCGCTAAAATGTCGAGAGATCCCGGTAGATATCTCGCCATCAAAGGCGACAAATATATGAGACTACCTTCCTACACAATCCAAGACGAGAAAGAGATGATAAGAAATTTGGCAACAGCCATGGACGGCCCAGAGTCACTACTCGATGCAGAAGAGTATCTCCAACCAAAATCCCGAGCACCGCTGCCCCCAGGACTCTCAGCATCCAGTCTATCAGGATCGCCGACAGCTACAACAATGAAAAACTGTTGGCTCAATGGAGCGCCCTCATTGGCCACGGACTCTCCAACCCCCCAGAATCAACAGAACTGGGATAGAGAAATGCTGAGGTATAATGCAACACATGGACCCACTAGCACTTCCAACGAAGCCGGTAATTCCAATCAGAATTCTCATCATCGGCATTCCAATGGCCACTGCGGACAAATCACCATCTCGGACGGATCTGATTCGCGATATTGTTCGGATCCTTTGAAGACAGTTGATGCTAAAGGTAAGTCCGACGAACCATGTCAACGATCAACAATAAAAACAAATTCATCTCATCTCACAGATTGCGACGTTACGGATGACTGCTTCGATGCAGACGTCAGTCCGGGACATCAGCAGGCCCAAGTAGGGACTCTCAAACTCGATCTCCCGGTTGATGAGGATGACTATCTAATGCCGTCACCACAAAGACAGAGTAACGCTGCGCAATACATGGATCTCATTGGCGATGCCAAACCTACTGGTAAGTATTTATTTATTTATTACTTTATTGAGACCCAACAGCCCAAAGGCCAATTCAAGGGTCAAGCAGTACAAAAAAATACAGGAACATTAAGAACATTAACTTGTAATCATGAGAAATTATGCGAAAAATAATAATATTGTCCATTCAAATCGACTCTGCATCCAAAAAAAACAAACAGAAAGCCATGACTAACAGTATCAAAGCATCCAATGCGGCCAGACCCATTTTCAATTATTAACAATCATCGGGCTTACAACTGTGAAATTGTTAAGGAATCAAATTTCGGAACAAAAACACAGGAAATGCATGGGGTTCGAAACCATGGCCCCACATTGTCGGTCTGATGCTCTAACCGACAACTGAGCTCTTGTGAGATAATATCACTACCATACAATACATTCACACTTTCAACACCAAATCCATGACATTAATCGTAGATCACAGATAGCGACATAAATAGATTACAAAGCGTAGGGACCTGAATGGTCAAGCCCTCCTGCACGTAACATATATACACGCTAAATTTCCCAACATATTGAAGGACCATGAGAAGAAGTCAACGTCTCCCGCGTAGTGCAAAGACACTTACCTCCTTTCGACGTCGTCTTAGTGGAAAGGGCGTACGTGTCATTTTTAAAAAAAATGACAGAAATTATGGACATTAATTTTTCATGAGAATAATGAGTTACGTCCTTTTATTACTCAGAGGAAAAAATTGCACCTGCGCCCTTTCGATTCTAATGTGACGATATCATTGGCAAAGACCGTATTATCGAGAGACGTGGTAACCTACCGCGCTAAGTACGCGCTCCTAAGACTAAGTATTTCGGAATGGAGTGGAGTAAAGAAAAACGATCAGCCAATTTTAACATTTGTTTCCGTGGAATATCTCGGAAACTAAAGGAGATACGCTAATAGGGCTCTGTTAGACACTTATAGAAAATTAATTCAAGTTGATGAAACCCACATCCGCTGGCTGTGCGACCAGTAGTTCATGAGATATTGATGATTAAAGATGAGGAGGTGATTTTTCATTTAACAACCGATATTGCAGTGACAAATGGTCGTACAAAAAAGAAAAAAATGAGATTGGAGCTGAAGAGTTAGGTTGCATGATTCTTGGATTGGTTGAGGCAAAAAAAATTTTTTGAGCGCCTAGACCGTTTGCAGAATTGAAAAAATTAGATTTTTTCTTTCTCCGCGTTTTTCGCTTTTTTCTATAATGGATGATGCTTAAAAAAATTTTTCATTGCAAGATTTCAAAACTAGACATTTCGAACTTTAAAATGCTTTTTTTTTCTTTCAATTCGATTTTTTTTACAGAGTTCCGTTTTCTACAGCCTTTCCGAAATCGGTAAAAAAAATTAAAAATTTTCTGTTCCTTGAATTTTTTTGACGAGTGTATTTGGGAATGGAGGGAAGAAAAGAGAGACAGACGAACAGTCAACTTTAACATCTGTTTCTGTTGAGATCGTTTTTGTAGAAGAGAATCAGAGCTACGAAGAGCAGAAAGAAGTCTACAAAAATGCTCTATTTCGCTTAAATTCCGAAATCCTTCACAAAAACCGGTTCTTCCCGTTTTCAATATTGTATAGTTTTTTGCAAATATCTTCGAAAATAATGGCGATACGCCCTTTTTACTCTGGATATTTTTTTTGTAGAGAATTTCAATAGCTACAATAAAGGATTCAGGCAAAGGACGTATCTCCATTATTTTCGGAGATATTTTCAAAAAACTGACGATGGAATAGAATCAATTTGTCTGAAATGATGAAAATCAAGTTTTAAGTGATATTCTACAAAACGGAAGTTCTTTCAATTTTAAATATTGTCTTGTAAAATTCCCGGTATTATTTCAGACTCAGAACCAAAGAGATTGCTAAATGGAACCCACAAGTATCCAGAATTCTTAATAATCCAAGGAAAAACATCCTTAGACAATCCAGAGTACCTAATGTCGCAGGACGAAGCTCGCACAGCTCAAAATATTGGATTACCAACCGTGCCCGATAAAGTCCTCATAAACGGAAGGTTTGGCTCGCAAATTCGACAGAAAAACTCCGAAGAGGAATCGGATCATGAGTATTACAATGATTTTGACCGTTTGGAGCGCGAATTGCAGCCGCTGAAACCGCTGAACAAAAATGAAACAACAGTTTAAGTAGGAGGTAAGGAAATAGAAGAAATGAAGTTCACGTTGAGGTTGTTGGTGCTGAACAGTGAGGAAAATGATGCTGATATGTTTAAGTTTGTTATCTCATCAATTCATGTTTTTTTTCCTGAATCGTCTCTTAATGATTTCACGACTTTTTTTTAATTTTCAGAAAAATCGATTTTATTCCATCTTCCGTTTTTTACGAATTTTTCATCTCCGAAAATAATGGAGATACGTCCTTTTTGTCCTAAACCTTTTCGGTAAAGAATGTCAAGAGCTACAATAAAAAATTAGGGCAGAAAGGGCGTATCTCCATTATTTTCGGAGATATCCGCGAAAAACTGACGGTGGTCTTAATCGCTCCCGTGAAAAGTTTAATATTAATTTCTCAATAAAATTCTTCACTCAATAACAATCTTAACGTGAATACGAAGTACTTAGGGAAATAATTTGCAAGTGCGTTTGTTTGTGATTGGTAGTTAGTGATATGTAGAGGCATTCGCATGAATTTTTCAATTATAATTTGCCAAGAAAAGTGGACTAAAGAACATTCTTTGAATTTGAATGAAAGAAAAATGTGAAATTAATTTTTTAATAATTTTTTTTTTTTTAAGTTAACTCAATCGTTCTTCAGTTTTATCTCGACATCATTGCAGAAAAATACAAAAAAATGAACAAAATAATAAATATTCTTAAAGTGCCATTTCACCGTGGCTTGTAAATAATATAACGCTAAAAAAATATATTGAAATACAAACTGTATAAAGTTAGAAAAAATTAATTTCTAGGTAATTATTAAATATATTCATGTTATTGTAAAGGATCTCAATTACGAGATATTTTTCGTTTATACGATTTGTTTATCTTTGAGGAAAAATAATAATTTTTTTTTACTAAAAAATAATAATAATAATAATTATGAAGAGAGAATTAAGGAATACCGCTATCTGTGATAGAATTATTTTTCTTTCTATCAATTATTTATGTAGTGAAGAGAATTATATTGAAGCCAGAAATTAAGGTTTCTTTGAGAAAAAAATGACGATCATCGTTTTGAGGAGGGAGAGTGGGATAAAATGGACCCCTGGGGCAAAATGGAGCTCCATCGAGAATTGCAAAAAAAAATGAGTTTCTGGGATAAACTTTTGAAAACTGATTTTGTCGAGAAAATTAAAAAAAAAAAAATTACCCAATTTTGGAAATTTTGAGAAGACAAAAATTTTGAGGAAAAATATGGAGGATGTGGAAATTCAAATTTCAAGAATATTTTGGAAAAAATAGAAATTTGTTGCTCCTTAGAGAATTGAAAAATTATATTCCTTCAATTCTTTGATGTTCTTTTGAATTTCCAAAATCTTAATTGTTCAAAGATTTACAAAATTTTGATTTTCCCAACATTTCAAAAATTTCAATTTTTCCAAAATTTACAAAATTTTGATTTTTCTAAAATGTCGAAAGCTGATTTTTCAAGAATTTCAAAAATTCTAACTTTACCAAAATTTTGAAAAATTTTATTTTCAAAAATTTCCTAAATTTTGATATTGTCAAAAATGTTTAATTTTTGACAGGATGTTTTTCCAAAATTTTCGGAAGAATTTTTTTTCTTTTTTAATTTTATAATTATTCAAAAATAATTGATTTTTTTTCTACCATTTTAATAATTTAAGAATTTCTACCTCAAAATTTTTCTTCAGAGGCCTATTTCGCCCTACTTTTTTCTATAACTCGAAAACAGTGGCATTTAGAATTTATGAAGAGAGGTTTTTTTGTAGAAAATTTAATTCTTTACAGAAATGATTTCTTGATATTTTTCGATTAATCGACTCGTTTCAGCGATAATCGTAAAAAAAACTGGGGAAAGGTTTGAAGTTATTTTTCTTTACTTCACTACATTGTTGGGATGAAATTCGATTTTTTTTCAGTGAAAATTGGAAATTTAATAGCGAAATTAGAGGAGAGTGGGGTATCATAGATCCCTGGAGCAAAATGGAGCTTCACTGAAAATTCGAAGAAATTTGTGAAGGGAACTGAGTTTTTTTTTGAATATTTGTTTTCTGTATCGAGATATTAAAAAAAAATTGATTTTTTTTTCTCAAAATTTTCAGAAATTTTCAGGGAAAAATTTGTAGAATGTGAAAAATTAAAATTTGGAGAACATTTTCGGGAACTATTAGGAATTTGTTTTTCAGAATATTAAAAGAGCGTATTTTTTCAATATTTTGATGTTTCAAAAATTTTCAGAATTTAATTTTCCATTTTTTTTTTAAATTTTCAAAAATATTGGATTATTTTTCAAAATTTAAAAAAAAATATAAAAACATT
>JABSMS010019856.1:0-11397 GCA_018902275.1 Aleiodes sp. PSUC_FEM 10030003
ATTTCATAATCATCTTTCCATTAAAACTAATTCAATGTCACGCTCATGAAAATTACCACCAAATTATTCATGAAATTTCAATTTTTTTCTAACAGTGTAGTGTAGCGGATGAAAGGGGAAGGGTAGGGATGACGCAGCAGTGATGGCCACCTATTTCTCGTGTAGCTACTTGTGTTCGTTCACTTGCGTTATCTCCGATAATAATTGAGCTGAAGAAAAAATTTTCTTTTTAAAAATTGTTCTCATATCAAGTAGATATCAAATTTTGATACCTCTATTATTTTCCAGCATACAAGCGCGGCAAGACCCTCACATCTGATGAGCGCGCACCGTATTCAGTAAGAATTCTTCCTACGCGTCTTTCAATGAATATCTCGATATCTAAGAGACATAGCGAAAATTTCGTCGAGATTGTTTTTATTCCGAAAAGTCTGAACCTCAAAACAGCTATGTTTAAAACGTAACGAGGTTCCCAATGGCTTTAGCGCCGTTTCACATTCAATCGGTCTTGGGCACGATTAAGGCTAGTGATGTAAATGCAGTAACTGACCGGTAAATTTACCGGTAAGTTACATATAAATCAGTGAACATAAATTACTGACAGCTTTCTTCAGAAATAAAGTGACAGATTATCGCGTCACGAAAATGACCCCCTATGTAAATTACAGTGAGTTTACATCCATGTAAACAGATGTTCCATTTTCTCCCTATTCTCACATCATCCCCATTGATAAAACACTTCGCAAAAAATACCGGCGTTGCATAGAAAATATAATGTTTGATGAAATTCTTTCTCTCTTGCAAAGTGCCAATCTTTTGAATAAAAAGGACGAAGCTGAAAATGACCGAAAACAACATCACCATCGGTTTTCATTTATATAGACGAGTTCATGTCATAATTCTTAATTACTGACTATATGAAAAATTATCGTCAGTTCCCAACGAAAATTGGGGTCAGGTCAGAATGATGACAAAAGTGTACATTTACCACTGATCAGATCAAATGAAAAAATTACAGTAATTTTATATCTCTAATGAGATCGTCTCATCTAATTCGCATTTCCTAATGATTCCTAGAATCGTCAGAAGAACATAACTGCTCAAAAGCTGTCTCAGAGCAGTTATGTTCTTTTCAATAATCTTCGTAAACCATCCAACTATTCTTTCAACATTAGCTCTCAACGAGTAGACCATTCATCTAAGAACAGTTACTCTCCCAAATAAATTGTGAATATCGAATTTGTCCATGTATTGAACAAGAAGAGGTTTTCCTTACATTAAAAAACCATGTTACTTAATGAGCTCTGGCGCAATACCGAGCCATAATCTGCCCTAAAATCAGCTCCACTGTAAACAAGTTATTTAAAAAAATCACAATATCTCTCATTGAGATTAAGATATTACAGAAAATCATCATCTTATTATTTTTATAACAGTTCTTGGCGGATATCTGGAAATCCGAGAGATATAGAGAGATTCTTCTGAATACCCTTTTTCATATCCCTCATTCTCCTCTACACAAAAGAGCACTGCAAAAATGTGTTTTATCTTCGCCAGATTTTCGGATTTTTGCAAAAATATAGATATATATTTATTCACAGACGTAATTTCTGTAAGAGAATTTTCGTAGCTCAGACTTCTCAAGAGAAATCATATCTCTGAAAATTTTGCTTTCTCCATTACACATGCGGAGTGTTCGCTAAAAGCAAACAGAAAGCGTTTTAGCTGACCGAGGCGCGCTCCACGGACGCACAGGTTTTCTGCGTTGATTCAGACAAATGAACTATTGAATCGACTGACTTCTATTCCGAAATGACATGGATTAGCCAATTTTGTTCTAGGGTCACTAGATACGGACGAACAGATTTTCACTCACTCCCTGAGGAGTTAGGTTCGGGTTTGTCCGTAACGATTGTTTGAACTTTTGAGACCTAACATTTCTTGAAGAAACCTCTTAGTTCTGGGTTGTACAAGAAAACTGATCGAACAAAAGTGGTTCGTCTCATCATCCTTGAAAAAACGAGCCGTCATGAGATCGATTATCATCATTTGTTTAGCTGCAGAATGCAAAGTCCCGTAGAAATGAATTTTTTTTTATAACTTGATGAATAAACAACGTCTGGCTTTGGACCTTATGGTACAAATACTGTAAAGTGTCTTCGTTTGCCCTTTCACATTTCATTGGCCTACGGGTTACCGAAAAATCGTAGACTCAGTTCGTTAGTAGTACTTCCCATAAATGGAACGAAAAGGTTCGTGGTATTCACCCACGCTAGATGTGAAACTTCTCGAATACGTAGAAAATTCATTATCTTAGTCTTTGAAAGAATAAAATAGATACAAGTATAAATTGAAATAAGCAATCAATTTTGTAAGGCTCCAACTCTTTTCTACACAAATGACTTGAATAATAGATACTGTAAATGAATTACAAAAATAAGGCATCGTTAGCCATTACGAAATCTGGGAAGTTAATTCTCATCCAAATACAATTTTGTACCGACAGTATGGTCCTATTCAAAACAAGGTGATTTGTTATGCTTTTTCCATTCTACTTTCACGGATTAATTAGTTTTCAGTCATCAGTTATTTTTTAATTTCTTTCATTTGATTCTGAATCCGTTTGTTAGGTTTCGGAATTCAGTTGCGTTCAGAACTCATTAACAATTTCATCTTTAATTGGTTATTCAACTCACGTTATTGTTATGAACAATTAAGATAAAAAACTTGACAAAATTTAAAATTGTTCTTCACATCAAACGGCACATTTTTCGTCTTCGGTGAAATTCCGATGTCTGTATTACTTTTCAAGATATGAACAGAGAAAACCTATGCGTCTGCGCAGCGTGCGGTTCATTTTCCGTTCGTTTTTATCGCATTCTTCGTAGATCTGAGGGCGAAAGGAAAATTTTTGTCGAGATGATTCTTCTTCAGAAGCCTAAGCTACAAAAAGTATCTTACAAAAATTACGACGTCTGTCAACGAATACACATAAATTTTTGCGAAAATCCCAAAATCTGACGAAGATATAGATATTCTTGCAGTGCCCTTCAGTGTAGAGGAGAACAAGGGATATAAAAGATATATTTATAAGAATCTCTCTGTCTTTCAGATCTCCAGATATTTGGAAAGAACTGTTATCAAAATAATGAGATGATGATTTTCTGTAATATCACAATCCCAATGAGAGATATCGTAATTCTTCTAAGTAACTTGTTTGAGATGGAGCTGATTTCAGGGTGGATTGTGGCTTGGTATTGCAGGAAAGAGCGAATTGAGTTACACTGTTTCCGATTCCGAATGGAAGCATTACTATCCTGAAAATTTTTGATGTCGATTCTTTTGTTGGGAAATATCTATAATGATCTGTGAAGGTCGAAAATCATATTTAAAAAAATGTCAGTCTGTTTGTGTGTATGGGTGTGTGTGTATGTCTAAGTACACACATATATCTCAATTTCTGGACACTTATATGTAGGAGTCCGAAATTTTGTCAGTATATTCCGCCAAATGAACATTTCATTTTTAGTACTTTCTCATTGGCATTTGCGTAGTAGTTTTGAGATATCGAGAATTTTCGATAATTTGTATTGTTGTGTTCGTTTGTATTGTTTGGAAATGATATAAGCTCGCTCACTACGGATCTTTATTTATTGATGATAGTTTTTGAAAAAATGTTGATTGTAATGATTTTTTCAATGTCGTTTTTGTTTGCAGGATAACGGAATGAATATCCAAGATAGAGACTCCCAATTTGGTGAATTTATAGTTCTCATAAGACTGAACCATGGGATTGCTAGTGGGCATGATTGATTAAAAGTTTTTGATGGGGAACATTTTTTCGGTTTTGAAGAATTTCAATTTTCTCGGAACATCTACAGTTCTATTACTCACAGTGACTTGAGCTTGGGCTTAAATGAAAAGTGATCTAACTTTTCAGCGACTGATATATTTGTAAAGTGGAAATCATTGATCTCTTAAATAGATATCGAGTAAAAACTGATTCCCAGAAAATGAGCTATAAGGAGGTGGAAAATCGATGAAGAAAAATCCGAACTATATGAATTATTGAGAAATGAGCTCATCTTTCACTTGAGATCACATTCAGGCTTCTACGACGAGTAGAACTGAAGGTATACCCGAAAATGTGAAATTTCAATCTCAATTTTTGTGTTAAAAAATACCTGTAATGCTCTTTTGAAAAAGATCGCATAAATAGAGTCAATTGACACTCCACTGCATTTAAAATTGACCATTCCGAAGCAAATCGCTAGTGAATCAGCAGATATAGCTATATCTCATATCATGTCCAGTGCAATTCCCCACTTGTTCAATATAGGGAAAACCTCTTCTCGTTGAATACATGTATAGATGCTCGACTTGTTCAGAGGTAATGTTGGAAGAATTCTTGGATAATTTACAAAGAATATTGAGGAGGACATGAGGGTTCTAGGATAGCTTTCGAGCTCATCTGACGATTCAAGGAATCATTAGGCAATACAAATTATATGAAACGCTCTAATCGTGCATGAGCTCCATTCGATTCAAAACGGAGCTAAGGCTATTAAGTACCTCGTTGTATTTCAGAAGTCATTAATATGAAACTAAGACGTTTTGGACAAAAACTAACTCGATAAAATTTTCGCTATGTCTCTTAGATATCAAGATATTCAATGAAAAGCGCGTCGAGAGCGTTCTTGCAGAACACGGCACGTATCCACCACATGCAAGGTTCGTGAATGATAGAGGTATCGACATTTAAAAAAAAAAACGCCTGCTTGATATGAAGCCAATTTTCTAGATCGGAAATTTTCGTGCATCGTAATTATTTTCGGAGATGAAGCAAGTTGAAAAATCGAGGAGTGAAGCAAGCAGCGCTACGGGAATTCGGTCGCATCACTGCTGCGTCATCCCTACCTCTCCCCTTACCCCCACCCCTTCTAGCCTCCTTATCTGTCGATCGCTAGAACATACACTGAAGGGGCATCGCCACTGATGCACTCTTCTCCTCGCCTGGTTCTCCTATCTCGTATCTACCTATGCTCCCTACCAGATCGTAATTTTTCGTGACGCTAGAAAATTGTGCCCCCTCAGCAGAGAAGTTTCAGTTCAAAATTTATATTCGAAGATCACAATTTCTGAGCGGCTTGAAATTCTTTGCTGTGAAATTCTTTACATTAGAGATATCTCCAAGAATTTGCACATTATTGTAGATATAATGATGAATTGTACTTTCCCCTTATTCGACGAGTGATTGAAAAGAACATGAAAATCTTCAATTAGAACTGGAGCGAACGGTGTTTGAGTGTTAGTTTGCTTATTGTGATTGTAATTGATATTGGGGGAAAACAATATCAGATTTCTCTCCCCACCCCAAGGAAAGACCGTGAATTTTTTCAGATCTCTATGTGCGTTGTATCGAGTAAAACAAAATTGACTCAAGTCCGTCGAGCCCCCCACTATGCCATCTGGCCTCGATTCTCTGACGGATGGCGCTCGACGAACTTAGATCAATTTTTTTTTTCTACTAGATACAACGGACTTAGAGATGGAAAAAGTCACGGTGATTCCTTAGGGTGTTGAGAGTCAGCTTATATTTTTCCCCCTTCAATATCAATTACAACAACAATGAACAAAATAACACTTAACTACCGTTATCTCCGGTTCTAATCAAGATACTTATGATTTTTTTTAGTTTCTCGTCGAATAAAGGGGAAGTAGAATCCATCATAAACTTTACAATAATATGTAACAAAAAAATTCGAGTCACCCAAAAAGTGTCATTTTCGAGAATGATTTTCTTTCCATTTACGGAAAGTACCAGTAACGAACTGATTGCATAACTTTTCGGTGACCTCGACTAATTAGTTTCTCGACAAAAAGATTGCTCATAAAATGATCTCTCATCAAACGAGACTTCACACTACTCATTTGATCCTACAAAGTTATGATAATTTCCTTCAATCCCATTTTGACAAACTTTCAATAGATCAATTATACTCTTTTAATTAAATAAATTTAATTGATGAACGTATACGACAAGGCGATTCTACTCGTGGCGTCTCCAGAACGAGAATGGCGTATCAGGACGCTAAGACGCTGGCCGGTAATGTACTTCCGGGAAGACGATCGATGATTAGTTGATTCTCCGGAATACGTGAGTCAATGGTTTTCCTCTTGACTCTGGTGGTGCTTTTTTAATTGAAATCCTTCAATTCAAAAGACTCCCGTTTATTGATTGATTCCCAATCATTGATCCCCGTTCTGTGGTGCCACGACTTTGAAAAAACAAAATTATTTCAGACGACAAAACGTAACGTAATTGCAAATATGACGTTACACCGTATAAAAGACACTCCAGTCTGGTCTTGATTCTTCTGATTGCTGTTCAAATGATTGAGGTGGAAGTAAATTATTCTATTTTCTTTCTCAATTCTTTCTCAAATGAAATTGGATCCAATTGGGTTTCTAGTAGATATTCATAGCATAACAAAAGATTCCTGGTCTTGAATTTTTTCAGTGACTCTTCGTTATTCTTCCGAATTAAAAATGATTAACATTCAGAGCGAATAGGTATGTATTTTCTCGCGGTGAAAACTTTTAAATAGAATAGTTTTGGTGCAAGAGGATTTTGTTTATCGCAGTAAACTCTAACGAGAGAGTTATCAGTCGTTGATGGACCTTCAAGATAACTGAAGACTCTTCGTGTACGGAGCCACTTTCAAGTACTAAAATCTCTTCACAAAATTCTAAAATATGCCTCCAGTGACGAGTTCTTCAAAGCTCGGGTAGACTCAGATTCCCATGAAACCATCTGGTTGCAGACATATAAGGTGTTGGCGACTACTGAATGGGATAAAAATCAAGAATATCGAAGAAATATGTTGAAAATCGGTGAAATTAGTTTTCCATTTCTGAAGGTCGAAAGTTTGTTCTAACCTAATATTATATCGATATTCAGAAATAAATCCGTGACGAGGTGAGTAGACTTTTCACTAGTGCTGCTACGTTCACTCACTCGAGAAGCAAATTTTTCTAGAGCTAGCCGAGAAAAACTCTTTCTCGAACTTCAGAACGTAACATCACTATTTAAAATTCATAATGCTGATGCGAGAGACAGACTCGTGCGATTGGCATCCCTCGCCTTCGGCTCGGGTGCCAACTTTGCACTCTTTGAAAAATTCTATCCCTCGCTTTCGGAAATATACTATTCTCTTACACTGAGAAAGAAACGAAATTTTGATGAGTAGTTTTCACCTGTGTCAGAAATATTTTCAGTAAAAAATTATGGACGAATAAATTTCTTGAATTGAGAACTGTTGAACTTCGATTTAATGAATTTATTTAACAGTGAGATAACTGCACCCAGCAGAAAATTAGAAATCGAAAATTAGAAGACTCTAGTTTGGGAATCTCGAGATGAAAATTCTTTCCAGGTATCGCTTGCAGCGCGATAGAAGGGCTAGTGGCTGAGGGAAGAGAAAAATTTCTTTCCATTCTTCAAAATAATCCACAAGCTCCAGAAAAAATTGGACTTCAGCCTTGCCAAAATTGTCTAGTCTGATCGTTCGACTTTGATTTCGATTATTTTTTTCCTAAAATCATTCGTTACTGAAATATGGGCAGTTGAATAACTAAAAGCCCTCAAGTCTTTAATCGTCGATATCTACGGACCTACTGATCGCACAGTCAACGGACGGAGGGTTTCATAAACTCGAATCAATGTTCTGTGAGTTCCTTATAATGTTTTGTTGGATTATTTCTTTTCATTTTTTGAATTGGTTCCAAAAAGTACCGAAAAATGTCATTTTTTTTTGTTTTTCCGAAAATCGAACTAAATTTGGCGGAAATATTACGATAAACAAATGTTTCTGCGTTCTTCCTTAGTTTGATGTAAGCCTAAACTACTGTAAATTTTGCAACCGATCCCTTGGACTGTTTTTTCCCCGAATGGTCAAAGTTGTAGCAGAAATTGAAGGAGCACTGTTTACTCCTCAAACATCAATTCATGTTGATTGAGAACGGAGATGTTTGATTTTGTTATGTTTCCGTGATTTTCATGCCTTTAAACAATTTCGAACACGCTTCCTCTTCCTCTTTCACATCCACTCATTTACTAACCCAGTCACACACAGTTTGGTCAATGCCGACGGTTCTTTCCTTTTCATCACATTCAACGAGTTTCGTTGATGATTCTTAACTGAAAACTTTCTTCACAAAATCTTCCTTTTGTCCCAGTTCACGTAGCACTATGGAGCATTTCTCTTACCAAAGTGCATTCATTACTCCCTAGTACATCTTAGACGTCAAAGGGTTGAGATATCGATTGACGGAAAAAACGAAATCACGGAATGGTTAAGCAAAATGAATTTTTTATTCATAATAAGTTACGTAAGAAAAACGGGCACATAAAATGTCAATGATCTCGAATATCTATGATGTCTCTATATTTTAATTTTTTTTTGGATAATTCATTTGAATAATGCAATGAAAATTTGATCTACATGAAGTAAAGAATTTTCAAATCCATTTTGCCTCACAAAATTGTGGGACACAATTCCTCGATAAAAGACAGAAGAATTGTTGAAATGTGGAAACATAAATAATATTCATTTCCATCATGAAACGCGTGGCTGATATTGAAAACATAAGAAAAAAACATGAAATATCATCCAAGCAATGAATAATATTTACGAAACGCGATTGAATAATCCTGCAATTTCCCGGAGGCTAGGAGTATATTCAGTACACATGTAAATAACGAGTGTCAAAATTTCTCAATATTCCAAATTCCGGTAATTATTTGAAAATCAGTTTCCAAGATTAATTCTAGAACACATAGATTAATGATAAGTGGAGGTAGTCTCATTTTCAATTTAGATTCATTCTGTTATAATGATTAGAACTGGAGATATTCACAGGAATTGAAAATTCGGAGAAACGATTGGCATCTCGAAGAATTTGTTTTGTCATTAAAAATGAGGAAAACTTAAATTAGTAGGGGAAGCCGGAACAAAATTGATTAACAGGTCAATATGGAATGGGGCGCCATGTAGAATGCGGAGACACTTCGCACCCCGTTTCACTATGCCACATTCTTCCTTACATGAATGAAATAATTCTCGAGAAAAATCATGAAATCTCTAATCTACTCCAATTAACTTATTTCCCAATTAATTATTCCAAGTGCAATTGAAAAATCCAAATTGCTATTATTTTAGTTAATATGAAAAATGTGGTTTCCTTCACAAAATTTTGAAAAAATCTTCATCCTTGGTAAAACATCAGAAGCATAAAATAATATAAAGATAACGTGATAGGACGTCATTGTCTTGAAAAAAAATTTGTATAAATACTCACTCGATCGGAATTACCACAAATCTATTCTTTTTATTTCATCGTGAAATTTTAGAGTTAAGAAAAAAATGTGCTTAAAATTTTTTTTCATTTACATTTTTACATTACTTGTAACAGTTAATGGATCATCTTATATAAATGAATCTCATGAACCTAGAGAACGTCTTAGAAGAGATAAACCAGAGGAATTTGAATGTACTACTAATGATTTGACGACTAACGTTGCAAAGATAGTTGGTTTGATCTGGCCAGATACAATGCCAAAGGATAAAAATATAACATTATATTTGGTGACAAGAAAAGCAAGAGTCCCGCTTATTATCAACAATAAGCATCAAATTGATGGTAATGCAGAACTTAATTTGGTAAATCATTTTATGAATAGTAGAAAAACAGTCATCATTGCTCATGGTTTCACCGGCGATCTTACTACCCCGTGGTTGAAAAGAATGGCTGAGGCATATTTGAATTTTGTAAGACAAAAATTATTCATATGTAATGAAACGCATTTATTAGTCATTTCTTCTCGTTTTCAAATTTTTCTAAAATCATTGTTACATTTAGGAAGATGTTAATGTGATTCTTGTTGATTGGGGTGTACTCGCACATACTAAAAATTATCTACAAGCTGCAAGAGGTACTATATCTGCTGGTTCACAAATTGCTGAGTAAGCATGAGTTAATTTGAACATAGAAGGAAAATTTATAAAGATTCATTATGTAAAGTGGTGACTTCCATTCACGGGCTCCATTAGCAGCGAAATTTCCAGGGAGAAACTATGAAAAATTCATCCAACTCAATGGATTATGGAATCGTATCATCCCATTTTGTTGTTCAGGAAAGAAAATTCGTCTTGCTGAAAAGTGTCACGTTGGTTCATTATTGGTCGAATCAGTCCTCGTGGCTATTCATTGGTCATTGCATTTCCCCGCACATTATTCACATTCTCAAGTAAGACCTGGATAGGTTGTTCATGTATTATAAGCAGTTGTACAACACGGAAAATCAAAATTTTCCACTATGTATGTCTTTTATCTGAATTGAGAATTTTTGACCCGTCGCTGTTTCTCTTGGAATGGATATTTTTTGTAATAAATGAAATTTCATATCTATATTTTCAATGATAAATTTGCTATTAGAAATTCATAATTAATCTCCCAATGATAGTGGAATTACCATTTTAAATGAATAAACGTTCGGTTCTGGTCATTTTTCCACAATATGATTATTCATGTTTTATGGCCCAAACTTCCCAAGCGCGTTCAAAGGAAGAAATTCAAAACATTCGTCAATAAATTTTTGATAGGCTGTACAAGTTATGAATTCTACGCTTTGTGTCGTGCGTCACGTTGAGTGTTTCTTTTTATGTAACACCGTCCTAATAAAGAGAAACGATTGGAACGAGTATCGCCTGCTTCATACGCCAAGGCTTTCATCAGTTTCCCATTTGTGCAATTTTCAAAAATCAAATTTGAAGATAAATAATCGTGGTAAAAATTTTCGAATTGGGGCTTCAAAATTTTCCTATATTCAGATCATTACTCGAAGAATTTCACTGTAGAAAGTCCGAGGTGGGGAATCATTTATATGAGGAACGAAAAGATTATTGAAAAGCGACAGGAAATACATAGGCTCTTATGGAGACATAGGAATTACGATCATAAATTGGATGAGTATAAAATGTTCAAGCTCCCGTAGTATGAAGAACGAATGTTCATAAGAAAGATAGATAGTGTAGAAACTCGACAATATTTTCAATATGCCATTTATTCATTCATTGGGATAAAGAAGAATAGGATTGAAATTCAAATCATTTCATCTAATAATCTTTTCTCGCCAGAATTCAATATTAGGCAACGTTTCGCTGCTCCCATGAGTGCCACAATGGGCCAATAACAGAAACAGAAAGAGAAGATGTGAATATAACCTCGTTTGAAGATATCGAAAGGGTGTTAAAAATCGTGCGAGATTTTTGGACGCCCACCCAAGTAATTTATGAAGCGAGCGTGCTGATGTCGATGGTTTCTTCAATTTAGTGG